>MU190400.1:29429-43347 GCA_016904865.1 Pissodes strobi
ACAAATTAATGCAAAAACGTCTCTTTTTAATAGTAATAATAATTATTATTAAAGATAAGTGGGTTCGCAAGGCGGCTTAGACCGGTGCGATGTCGGTGAATAGGCTCAGGTTGTTGCTAGAGTAATGTAACATAAAGCTGTCAGTGGACACTGTCAACAATAATTATATTTTTAAAATTGCGTCTTCGATTGCATTTTAACTCCGTATTGATAAGCAGTTATTGAGTAAGTTCGATTAAATAATAACCAATTTGTTCCTAAATTAGTGATTTTTAGAAATGCAGTCACAAATTGAGTGATAAATACAAATTTTAGTTTAATAACTCTTGAGTTGTTGACGCTTATTTTGATGTTTGTTTGTATTGTATCTATGTTGCTATGACAACACTTTTACCTCCGCCGGCGGAAAAGTGAAAAGTAAAGCTCCGGCGGAGGAAAAACGAAACTTTACTGCCGCCTACACAGTCGAGTAATGACGGATTTACTGACGTTTGAAGAAAAAAATGTTTTTTGTAAGTCGCATTTCCATCAAATGTGTATTAAAATATCAGCTCCAAAGTTACCTGAAGCTATGTGATTACTAAATAGGTACTAAATGAATGAACAAAATTGTTGTTTATATTTAAAGCGTTCATAATACAAATTAATCTGCGACCGAGGGCACGAAGTCAGGGCGCATACGGCACATTCAAATCGTTCTGCCAGGTAGTTACGACCGCCATTCTGTTCCGCCAATTGGCATATACACTTGCAATAGTTGCTACAACAACATACTAAAAAACGAAGCCTACCTAAATAATAAAAAGTTAAATGCTCCCACGACATGTTGGTATTCTGCCATCCTCTTGATTGCCCAATCGTTCTGTCAATATTAGATCGATGCTTGTGGGCTATCAGAGGAGTACTGAAAAAAATTTCAACCTTAACTAAATAATAAAAAGTTGCAGTTTTTTACACATGGGGGCGTTTTGCCGGACTGGAATCCGGGCTAATCCTCACGGACGACACTTAGTTATGCCCCCCCTCAACATCCTCTCAAAAATAGGCCTTAATTAAATCATCATTAAGTAACAATATTCATCAAGTAAGTAACAATATTCGCATCAAATCCCATCGTCCTCCCCCTGGCTGGAGAACACCAAAGTACAAAGTCAGGAGCTGATCAATGACAGTTTGTGACAAGAGGGGCTGCATTGTATTGGCTGGCAGGAACGTCAAACTGGTGAGAGGAGTTTGATTACGAGAAGTGACGCCCCCGCCATTCCGAGTTGCCATGGGATATGGCGCATCAAATCCCATCGTCCTCCCCCAGGCTGGAGAACACCAAAGTACAAAGTCTGGAGCTGATCAATGACAGTTTGTGACAAGAGGGGCTGCATTGTATTGGCTGGCAGGAACGTCAAACTGGTGAGAGCAGTTTGATTACGGGGAGTGACGCCCCCACCATTCCGAGTTGCCACGGGATGTGGCCCATCAAATCCCATCGTCCTCCTCCAGGCTGGAGAACACCAAAGTACAAAGTCTGGAGCTGATCACTGGGGAGTGATCCAACAAACCCCATTTTTACCCCTGTCAGACTAGGGACCGCCAAAGGAATGAGTCTGAGGCCGATGCTTCGAGTGGAAGCGGCCCTAGGTGGTAGATGCATAAGCCTACTCGCATCGTCCGGTGAAAGACCACCCCACCAGAATTGGGGAGCGCTAAGTGGTTTTCCCAAATCACGTTCCGCTTCCGCGCTGGTGATCCCGGGTTTCACAGTAGGAATATATGGACATGATGGTGCTTCCAGGATCAAAATATTCCGGAGGTAAACTCCCCGGCCATTCGGATCTCCGGGCGCTGGGTGGCCCTGGGAGCCCTTCATTCCGCATTTCACAGACAGCAAAGGTAACGAACCAATTTAGAATAGATTTCTGCAACATAAGAGGCCTAAATACAAACATAAATTCGGTACACCAACATCTACAAGCAAATAGACCACACATATTAGCCCTTACAGAAACACAAGTATGTTCTACAACAACAACAGTGAACTACCTCTATCCTGGTTACGACTTACATACCCGATTTAGATATAAGTTCGGCATATGCCTTTTTGTCCGAAGCGACCTTTCATGTCACCGCGAGGAAACACTCGAACCGAACAACCTTGACGTCATGTGGCTCAAGTTCACCGCCAAGGGATTAACCAAGTTTATATGTTGTCTCTATCGCCCTCCGAGCGATAGAGCCTACCAAAGCTTTTTCTCAACACTAGCTACCACTTTTGACTCAATACAGGTCGATCACCCCAGTTCAGAAATAATCGTTCTGGGAGACTTCAATGCCCACAACACCAACTGGCTCAAACATCACAACAAGACCGACAACGAAGGTAGAGAAGCTGAAGCATTTGCCATCAGCTGCGGGCTTACTCAACTTGTAGACGAACCAACTCGAATCTCAGAGAGGGGCGAATTCGCCGCCCTCCTGGATCTTTTTCTGACCACCAATCCTGACCAGTACAAGGTTACAGTTGGTCCGCCATTAGGTACCTCTGACCACAAACTTATTACAACGGTTTGTGAATTGCCACTCATACAGAAGGATCCACCATTGCCTCGCAAAATCTGGCATTACAATTCTGCAAACTGGGACGATCTGAGGCAGTTTTACCTAGATTTTCCTTGGCTCGACGTCTGCTTTGCCACTGACGACCCGTCAGACTGCTGCGAAGAGATCATGCAAGTAATCTCCTCAGGAATGGAAGCATACATCCCAAATTCCATCAAGTTACCATCAAAAGGAAAGCCCTGGTTCGACAAAAGATGCGAAAGAGCTGTAGGAAGGAAACAGCAAGCCTATAAGTACTGGCAGCAAAATCAGACCGCTGAAAATCGCAATTATTTTATCGAAGCGAGAAACGAGTGCAAGCGTGTGATCGACGAAACTAAGGACAAATGCAATCAAAGGATCAGGAATAAACTTTTGCAATGCCCCAGTGGCTCCAGGAATTTCTGGTCGGTAGCAAAGGCAGTAAGTAACAACTTTACAAAAACGTCTCTCCCACCTTTGACGGACGAACGTGGCATCACGGCGACTACAGCCAAGGAAAAAGCAAACATGCTCGCCAAAATGTTTTCATCGCACTCTACCTTAGACGTGCCCCAAAGCAAGACTCTCCCCACTATACCGAACATCAACACCACCATGGCAGAAGTCAAGTTTTCTCATCGTGATATTCGCAAAATCCTTAAAGAACTAGATACGCAAAAGGCATCAGGACCGGACGGAATACCTGCCATCGTGCTAAAAAACTGCGCCAACGAACTAACACCTGTTTTTTCCAGGCTTTTTTCTCTTTCTTACAGAAAAGCGATTTACCCATCCTCTTGGAAAGTCGCTCGAGTGCAACCTGTTCCAAAAAAAGGCAAGAAAACCACGCCCTCAAACTATCGCCCGATTGCCTTGCTTCCAATAATCTCCAAAGTCATGGAACGTGTAGTCAACCAGCAACTACTCAAGTACCTCGAGAGCAACAGAATAATCAGCGATAATCAATACGGCTTTCGCAAAGAGAGATCGACAGGAGATATATTGGCCTATGTCACTCATATATGGAGTAGGGCAATTGAAAACTACGGAGTCTCGAGCGATTGCGTTGGATATTTCAAAGGCATTCGACAGAGTTTGGCATGACGGACTGCTCAACAAATTGCCGTCCTTGGGACTGCCCGCCTCTCTCTGCAGCTGGCTGGCCAGTTTCCTTAAGAACCGATCCCTACATGTTGCAGTCGATGGACACATCTCGGACACATTCACCATCAACGCGGGCGTGCCTCAGGGCGCAATACTTTCACCAACTCTGTTCCTCATCTATATTAATGACCTGCTGATCGAAACGAATAATCCTGTTTACAGTTTTGCAGATGACAGTACCCTTGTCTCCCACTTTAGATCAGAAAAACCCTTACCAGCGACTGAGACTCATCACCGCAGACAGGAGCAGATTACAGCAATTAATCAAGACCTGGAGAAAGTTCAAACTTGGGGCGACCGAAATTTGGTCCAGTTCAATGCAGCGAAGACCCAAGCAGCAACGTTTACTAAGAGGGCCAATACAGCGGGCCCTGACATCATTATGGCAGGATCGACCATTCCTTCATCCTCGCCAATCGGGCTGCTGGGTGTCTCGGTCAACAGCAATATGTCATGGCATGACCATGTTGCTAACATCGCAAAATCAGCCTCCCAGAAGCTTGGTGCGCTATTTCGCAACAAGAAACTCTATACACCGCAGCAGTTGCTCTTGCTGTACAAAGCGCAAATAAGACCGTGCTTAGAATATTGCTCACATATCTGGGGTGCCGCACCAAAGCATACCCTAAAGCTGCTGGATTCCATTCAGAAGAGGGCTGTGCGTCTCGTCGGCGATCCGGAGTTGACCCGGAATCTGGATAGTCTGGAACATCGCAGACATGTGGCCGAGATGTCTCTGTTTTACAGATACTTTCACGGCAGATGTTCCCAGGATTTGGCCCACATAATCCCGCCCCTGGCAACTCCTGTCAGGCAGTCCCGACAGACGGCAGGAGCGCACCAGTTCGTCGTACAACTAGAAACACCTAGAACATCGCTTTACCAGAACTCCTTTGTCTGGCGCACTGCATCACTGTGGAACTCACTTCCAGGACATCTGTTTCCCACTAATTACAACCTACAAATATTCAAGAACCGTGTCAATCAACATCTTCGCACACACATCGCTCGTCGAGCGCCATAGGATCTACCTTTAGTGTGTGTGCCACCGCCATAAAAAAAAAAAAAAATTGAAAAATGTCACTGGCTCTTAGACTATAAGTCTTATTTTGGAATTATTTAGGTATTTAAAAATATGCGTAACTATATCAAAATAGCGTTTAAATTCCTTATTATTTGCCCCAAATCACCATTTTTACACATTTCTGTCTTCTCTCCAGAAATAACTTTTAGGCGGGAAAAAAAACAAATTTCGATATTTTTATTTTGAAAACAGCTAACGTGAATCAAGTCCGAAATTTAAAAAAAAATGAGCAAGTCTGCTAGTACTCTATATCGACATCGGTTGTGTAATTTAATGTATTGCTTCAATAGCGTTTAACTGGATAATTTTTTAAAGCCCTAGGTATTTTATATGCTTCACAAATATTTGTGCAGGCCTCGTAAAGAGTTTACAAGGAAGCGCTGAAGTAGCTGCACACTAATCACTGCGCATGGGTTATGATGTCACATCCCCTTGTATTTTCGTCCATTTTCCCGAGATTTACCCTCATACCGCCGGGTAAGATGTTTACACATCAATAATAGCTTTTTAACAAAAGAAAGAAAAATTCCTAGTAAAATCTGATGATACCTACCTACTTTTTTTAGCGCAATAAATGAAAGGAAATGTCATCATTATTTCTAATAATTAATAATAACTCATCCATTAACGTTGCAAAGAAGAAAAAAACAAAGAAAAAGATGGGTAAATAAAAAACGAAACGTTTGCTAAAGAAAATCAGATCAGCCTCACAAATCAGACTATAGTGTACGAAAAATAATTAAAATCGGCACATTTATATTAAATAATACTGCTGTTATTGTAAAAACAAATTGTTTATTTTGTTTTGTTTAGTTGTCCATATTTTTCAACTTTTCAATCCCAAAGAAAACGTGCCTCATTATTTTTCATTACAATGAAGTGTGCTATCGTCTGCAAGGTCGCCGATAATGCCAGTCCTCGCCCTAGATCTTTCTTGTCTTGCCTTTATAAAAATACGTTGTGGGATAAAGTATGTCTGTAATTTTCAGATACAAGCGCGGCGTAATCGAGATTTATTATGTCCGTCACCTGAACAAGGTTATTGGGGTTTATTGTCTGTGAAAAATTGAAAAGTCACTTATATTCATAAGTAGATAGTGTATGATGGTTATGCAAATGCGAGTACTTATACAAACCATAATAAATTGTTAAGATAGATTAACATAAATGGAAAGAAATAAAATTCATTATAGAATAGAATTACTGCATTTTAAAAATAAATTAAAAGTTTAAGTTAATCAGAAAATTATGATATCTATTTTGTTCTAGTTAACAGCCACGTTAGTTCCATACTTTGTGTTTCATCTCAATTACATATTATGAGCAGCGCTGTATTTTGGCCTCGGCCCACCAGGCCACGTCCTGCAGAGCATCGACCAATTATGCAGAGGAAATGTGGTGTACAAGCAAGTCGAAACGTGTGGAAATTATGTGGAAGTATGTGAAAATTATGTGAAAGTGTTTGGAAATTATGTGGAAGTGTGTGGAAATTAGGTGGAAGTGTGTGAAAATTATGTGAGTGTTTGGAAATGATGTGGAAGTGTATGGAAATTAGGTGGAAGTGAGTGAAAATGTGTGGAAATAATATAGAAGAGAGTGAAAATTATTGGAACTGTATGGAAGTATGTATCAGTTCCAATCAGTTACGTAAAGTCTTGGTGTACGCAGTTAGCAATCGGTGTTTTAAATTTAAAAAATCCGCACGGTACTTAGGTACTTGGTCATGAATAATCGGCTGAGGTGATGTTGCGCTGTCGCGAAGGATGTTGTCAGATTCGGAGGAGCTGAGAAAGTTTTTTTGCGCTAATAACCGAATTAACTTAAATAAGTTCACATCAGCGTGGGATTATGACTTCACGCTGATTTCTGTTATGAATCGTTAGAAACCAATGAAGCTACGAAACTATTGAGTGTATTACTCTTTCCATTGCTTTCTATGAATATTTTTTCAGAAATATTATAATCGTTTGTGCTGTAAAACCTTATATTATTCTTTACTATTGTATTTTGATGTAAGATAAAAAAAAAAGATGTGCTTAAAACCGCACGACATAAGTGAAAACTTCAACACAGCGATATTAAAAACTATATAAAACTAAAAACAGTTTACACGCGGTAGAACTGCAACCTTCACAAAACTAAACCAGGCGGTCACCCATCCAGGTACTAGTCACGCCAGACGTTGCTTAACTTCAGTTATCGGACGACAACTACTTTTTACTTTGTACTCTTGGCAAACATGTAAAAACTGCATACTGTGTTCTATCTTATTCTCTCGCGGGGTACATCCTTATTCGTCTCGCTTTTTTCGTGTCATCGAGTCTCAAATCATTCCCGCTCTCATTTTAAGATCCTCTAAAGCCTACGGCTAGATTAGAAGCTTCTGATTGGTGGGCTAACGTCAATTTAACTTTATCTATGGTCCAGTGAGGGCTTCGCCAAGCGGGGGCGCAAGGGGTAGCGCAGCACCCGGGCACCCCCAATAGGGAGCGCAAAAATCAGTGACACAAAAAGTAGTATATTACACAATATATAACGGGCAAAACAATTACTCTTCTACTAGGAAGTCAAACAAAAGTAAAATTATCTTGTTCAGGGATGACTTTATTGCTTTACCTAAAATCTTAAAAATGCACTGTGTTTTCATGTTCTTCTATAGCCCCGTCCTCCTCTTTATGATCCCGCCCTCCCCTATTGTTTAAAATCCTCAACGTGCACAGCGCATACATAGTTTGCGCGGACAAGAAGACAATAGCTCAAAAATGCGTGGGAAAAGTATTGGCATGCAGAAGAAAGTGTTAGAGATAAAAAGTCGATCATTTTATGTGCCTTGCTCAGCACATAGCCTTAACCTAGTAGTAGATGATGCAGCTAATATTTCATATAAAACAGTAAACTTTTTGATCTGGTTCAAGAATTTATGTATTTTTTGCTACTTCAACGAAAATATGGGACATGTTACAGAAACAAAATCCAAATCTTAAACTAAAGCCCTGAAGTGCTACACGCTGGTCGGGCAGAATCAGCATCGATTCTAATCCACTGCGCTATCAGTTAAGCACAAATGTTGACGTTTTTGTTGAAATTTCCGAGGATCTTTCATGCGATGTGAATACAACTAACAAAGCAAATTCACTGGCCCTAAAAATTCAAAGTCATAAATTTTTGTGTTCTTTAATTATTTGGCCTGACATTAATGGGGTCGAGCTATTAAACGAAATTAATTTTTTTAAGCTCTTGTCTCAGAGCCAATAAACAAGCAGCATTCTTAATTACAGTTTATTTTTGAAAAGAAGTTAGTATCACGTTATTCCAATATGGGCTATTGATTTAAGGATTATGCTATAACGTTACCAGTTACTGTTGCAATTAGTGAACGATCTTTTCAAAGCTAAAGATTATACAATTTTATGTACGGACAACCATGATACAATAGAGACTAGATAACTTATGTTTAATGTGGATAGAGTATGAGCTATTTAACGAATTCAACTTGCATGAAATTATATCTGATTTGGCAGCCATTAAAGATAGAAAAGTTCTTAATAGGCATATGGTAAGTACGGTTGGTTAATTGAAAAGGTAATTCCTAACATTTAAAATAATAATATGGGTCGCCATAATTTATAATTTTTCTAACCTACCCTTTATATGTGTGATTATTTACTTTTACTTATTGAACCTACTTACATTTTATCTCTAGTTTTTGTATTTATATAATATTAAAATGTAGTACAGTTGTATATGTAATTAAAATAATCTTTATTATGTCAACTGTGATTTTTTATGCCATGACAAACAGAAGTGATTTTTTTCATAAAAAAGCAAATGCATATCAATGGTGCCCTTTGAACCATCAAATTTTTTCTTTAGCTACTTTCCTATAATAAGGGGCGCGGGGCGCCACAAACCTTGCTAGCACCAAAGACAATTTACAGGGAATAGACGCCCAGAGAGCCGAAACGGTAATGTACTTCAGGTTCCGTTCTTAAGAGCGCAGCACCTGCGGCTTGTAAACCTAATTTTACTATTATTTTAAATATTCCGCATCTCTCGACATAGTGCGATTTCGGTTGCCATGAGGACGATACAAGCGGTGTTGCCGATGTAGAGGTGGACTTAGCAGAGCTCGATTTAAATCAGGGCAACGCGATGTCGCGCGGCGGTAATGAGTTAAAAAAGCGTAAAGGGCTGCCGCGTTCTCTTGGATAGACTGCTTCGCTTTTCGATGTCTTAAATCTAGGGCTTTTTAATACCGCCTGTTTTTTTAAGTAAACCTTGCCATCTTCAATTATTGAGGGGAAGGAGTATTACTATTTGGTAAATTTGGTTATTTCAAAGATATTCTTTTTGCAAGTGCATTGTGATTGAATTCTTCCTCTTACGTTCATCGATTTTAAAACAATGTCTGGTAATGTATATTGCTATTTCAATTGTGGGAAGAAAATGTTAAAAAATGAGAATTTGTGTAAGTGCTGAATTCTTAATTGCGGTAAGAAAAAATTACACACAGTAAAAGTCTTTCTGTTTTTAAACTACTTTTGCTCGTGTTGTTTTGCATTACCTTTTCTATAAAATTATTACTAAAAAATAGCAATATTAAATATGATTGCTTCACTAAGATTCCTTTTAGGATTTAGGGATGAAATAAGAACCGATTTTGCAAAACTCAATTCTAAGCGGATGGTTAAAACCGCCTAAAAATATTTTCTTTTCTAAAATTTGCTCTGTATTTTAAAAAGCAGTGAAACAAGTCAAATTTATTTTAATTTTCGGTGTGTAATAGCATTTTTAAATGCTATACCACAGATTATTCCTACTATCACAGTATAAAACGGTAGTTTTTGATATACCTACATATTCGTTTTTAGCGTGCAAATAACATGCTTTGTAATATCTGCCAATGTAAGGGGTTAAAACGAACCCCCAAAAGTGAATACTTTTTGAAATAAAAACTTCTTTAGGCGCGCTTTGCGTTTTTTTTTGCGGGGGTTGAATGAGACCGAGCCATCACGCTCGGATATGTAACCTCACGCGTCACGCTTGGATATATGTTCCTTCTACTGGCATGTTCCGGGATAGGTAGAGGGCCGACATTTTCAGGGAATGTAGCCGGGGTAAAAAGAAGACCCTGGACGTAAACGAGATCCCTTACTTCCCCCCCGTTTGGCTAGGGGAGGGGGGAGAAGGAGAAACTTAAATAATTAATTTCGGGAGAACGGAAAGAGGTACGGGGTCGAAATTTTTATGGTAGGTGCGCCCCATGGGAGGTCACCTGACACCATACGACCGGAGCTCTAATTTAAGGGGGGATTTTGGGGGGAAAACCGTTTTTTGCCCGTAACTCTGCAACGAAGGCTCGAATCGAAATTCTGACCAACGATGACCCCGCTTGTTGAAGTTTTTACTTTTATCGTTTGGTCTTGAGCACACACAATTTTTTTTTCTAAAGGAGTACTTTGAAACGGTAAAATATATACATTTTATTAGGGGCAAGATAAAATAATGGTTTTGTATGGTTCTACGGGGTTGAACCAACTTCGTAAAAATTTTAAAGTCAACATTTCTATCAAAATAAGCGTTTTTTATTTTGAAAAACATAAAAATGCGTTAATTTTATTATCGTTTTTAAATACTTAGTATTTATAGCAAAATTATGATAATAAGAGGTGATTTCTAGCCCTTACCATCGAACAAATAACGTGTGGTGGCTTCACTAAATATCCTTAATATCCTTAATTTTAACCTATAGAATCTTTTAATCTAAGTTGAAGGTATTATCAAAGACAATTTACAAATTTACAGTTAATTCTATTTGGTATTACGAAATTGTATTACATTTTGTTTTTTATTATCAGATGATTTATTTATTGTTAGATGGCTCATTATCCTAATGACAATTTGAACTAGTCGCTCCTGCTATATTGCACTGTTCGCTAAAAAGAGCATAGTTACATGGTTCGCAACTGTAGATTTTTATGTTCATTATAACAAGGAATTTTCCTGTTGATTTACCACTAGTAATTTATTGGAAAATAAATATTAGGGAACAAACGTTTCTTGCCGCCAGTATGTCGTCATTACAAATAGCTATAATGTAGACTTTAGGTATCTCAGAAGTTTTAACGAATTATTGTTTTTGGCAATATGAAGACGTCGTTTCTAAAAGCAATTTTAAATGTAATAAGTAACAAACTATATTTCTCATTTACATTTGTACCGTGCGTTCAATTTATCTTGATAACATTTTGATTCGTTGTATTTTTTTTTGTTTTTAAAGATATCAAGGTAAACAAAAAACAAAATGAAGGGTTGGTAGCAAGTTTTTTTCTAAGTTACATATAAAACAAAACACTAACAATTTTCTGACATATTAGCCTATTCTATATTTTTTTAAATGGAACACCCTGTACATCTTTGGACTCTCTAGAGAAATCTAAACACATTTCGTGTATAATATCCTATACTTATCTTTAGGTCTTTACGAAATATTGACAGTTGAAAGTCGGGCATTTTGACAGGCTTTAAAACCTTTAAATTTAACCGAAATTTCTTAACCTCTGGTTAAATAAAAATTTAGTGCCAAACGATAGCTTATGAAAAACGAAGATAGCAAAGTGCAAACCATTTTGCTCTATCTTTAGCCGTTTAGATTCTACAGGCTGTCAAACTTGGTAAATGGTCGATTTTCAACTGTCAATATTTAAAAAACTGTTGGAGTAGGTATAGGACATTATACATAAAATATAAAGGGAATTGAAAGACCTTGAAAATGATATATCATTCGACCCACCCCCCTTTCCATTTAAAATGTTTAAGGAGCTGACCCTGGGGGGCAGAGGGTGAAGTAGTTTTTAGTTAAAAAGTTGTCCCCCTTGACAAATATTTTGACGTGTCTCAGCGTTTTTTTTAATCACTACTTTTCGATAAATCCGTGGTGGGAAGTTTTCAAATGAACACCCTGTATAGGTAATTTGCACCTAAAGTAGAAATTTTCTTGATTTAGAATTAAATTATAAATATTTTAGGTTAAGTTAAGTTAATGTTAATATCTAACATTTTTTATGTGCAATGAAGTTCTGCACAAAATGCAAAATTTGTTAAAGTTAATGATATACATTTCTTAAATGTCTCGGCTTTTTTATCGAAAATCTGGGTTTTTTGTCTTAGTTGTTCTGCTTTTGTGCAAAGACATCTGGTCGCCCTAGTTTAAAGAAAAACTCACGGATCCAGCCTGAGACCAATTTGAAATTTCTTATGCACTTTCACATGCATACTATGTATTTCATATGCACGTAGATAAAAAATATTGATAAAATGTTCCGGGATATTGATTATGATTTCATTTAAGACATTACAAGGATTACTTTAACTGTAATCAGCTGTAATACTTTACTTATCGTTTCAAAGCATATTATGCTTTTCTTTTAAATATATAGTTTTATTATAATATATTTAGATTTCGTTATTTCCGGGGCTTAATACAAACGATTAGGTTTATTATATTCACGACAAAATTGACAAATGAAAAATTATTTTGCCTTACTTCTCTTGTCACCGCGAAATCGGAGATTTATTTGCTGTTGCTGTATGTTACATTAATATATTTTATTTACAACCATGTAATAATAGGCGAATAATATCTACTTATGGGAGTAAGTGCTGTGTGTATATTCTAATAACCAAAATCGAGAGAGCAGATTGTGATTTATATAATCAAAGACAATTCTTTGATATAATTAAGCTGTTCTATCTTCATTGTATACATTGTTGTGTAACTAGAAAATATTTATTGCACGCTATTATTGGCGGTTTGATTTTTATGGTAAATTTATATGTTTGGTTATGTCAAAGACCATAATTACCTATATTTTAATCATTCATTACTTAGTTTAGAGCATGCTGTTTTTGTTATCAAAATATATTAACTATTATTATTTTATAGGTGTTTTAATGCCTTTTAATTTGCTAATACCATTTGTAGAAGATATGTTCTATTAACCTTAACATCAAAATAAGTTGAGTAATTGAAAATCATGCCTACAAATTAGTATATCCGTTATTTGTTCATACGTTCCTGTGCTCGACCTAAGATCTCCTTTTATTTAGGACACCTTTTATATATGACCAAATATCTAATTTATTTAAAATAAAATAACTGATTTTTGGAAGTAATGTTAAAAACCAGCAAACACGGTCACTATAATTATTTATTATTTTAAATTAACCGAAAGGTCTTAATGTTATGTTTCATTGGTTTCATGAAAGACAATTTACAGTAAGTGTCTTTCGTTTCATTAATGCTTAATAGAAAATAGGCACAACGGCAACCTCAGCTGGCGATCTATGAACGATATCCAAAGCAGATTTCTATAATGGCGCCATCTGTGAATCAGTAGATGCAGAACGTGGCCGATATTTATCGTGGAGGCTCGCTTTTTGAAGCGAGCCTCCATTCGATGTCCCATTTTAAAAGCATTGCGTCGCCCGTCTAAACTGTGGATTGTCTTTGCTAGCACCCAGGTGCTCTTAGGTCTAGGCGCGGCCCTCGGTCCAGTGAATTTATTCCAACAAGTCTACTAGTGCAGTGGTAAGATTCTGTGTTTCCCGTCGGTGTCAAGACATGTTTTTTTTTAAGGTTATGTTTTTCTTTTTGTAAATATGGCGTTAATCTGAGTTGGTTTTGTTTGGTTGCGCATCTGAGTGAGTGGAGGGTCATACGTGAAGAGTTAATAATACTCTAATCAGAAGCGGCTAATATAGCCATAGGACTCTAAAGGATCTTATTATGCTTCCCGTTCTTAGCCAGCTAACGGTGCTAAAGAAGTTTTCACTTCAATAATTTTATTATAATTCTGAGAGCAGGATGTAGATACAAGACAAGCTAAATGCACCGTCGCGTCGCCGAACATACGATTTCTAGTTTTAATGATCACCGGTTCGTTTCGTGTGAACGTTGTTTGGGTTAGTTTGGGTTAGATGTGCAATAAAACTACCCCTTTCATCGTCCTAGGGGATGAAATTCCAAAATTTTTCGGCAAGTCATCTACATTTCTCTTGTAAAACAGTATCGCGAGTTTTGTTATATGTTTTACA
>MU190401.1:4462-16390 GCA_016904865.1 Pissodes strobi
ACTGTGTGCTCTTCTCCCGCAATTGTATTTCGAAACCTATAGGCACAATTCTTAGGACCGCCGCGCCGCCGCTGACAAACTCTGTGATGTAGCTACTAGGGCCATATGACTCTAATTCATCGGTCATGTCGCCTATGAACTCGCCTGTTGGTACGTCATACTCTCCGTCTCTTGACATATGAGAGTCTGTGTCATAGTACAGCACTCTTTCGCCTTGTTTTCAAGATATCTGTAGTTTCAAGCTAGCAAGGGCTGTAGCATATGAAGCTAAAACAACATTTACTGTCGGTAATGGGTCGTATACTTCCTCTTTGTATTCCCAGTTTACGATGATGGTATTTCCTTCGTCATATAACTTACGCAACGTTTATTATTAATATTTCCTCTGTTCCTTGAGGGAAACTAAAAACAAAAAATAAAAATAAAATAAAACCAAATTATTATTATTTTTATTTACTACTTGCGTAGCTAAAAAGTGAAATAATTAGTTATATTTATTTATATTTAGAATTTACATACGTACGCATTTGGTCTAAACATCCTAAAAAATGTTTACACATTTTTAAATTTTCAAAATGTTAAACCTTCATTTGTTTTTAACTATAACTGCTATACGGCCGTTAAAGGTGAATACCTCGCGGGTACCCACCGTCGCCTGTTGACAAACGTAGGACTTCTGAAATTTGTCTACAAAGTTTTCCATAAAAAATAACAAATAATTAATAATTAATATTTAAAGAATGATATAATATCCTACGTACATTTTTCTTAAATGAAAGCAAAGAAAGCAATATTTTCCTCTTTTTATTTTTCCCCTCCATCACTCTACTTCTTATCTTTATGAATTATCATTGGTATTATTTTAGGTAACAGTGGGAGAAGTTCACTATGACGGCTCTTGAAGAAGAAGCAGGGAGAAACTGATACATAATAGTATGATTTCACTATATATATTTTTACTTCATTACGTCCTATAAGTACGGGATTTGTTAGACTTATTTTTAAATTCCGTTTTACAGGCTGATTAATCGACATAAAGATTTTATCCGATGAAGTGAAGTATACCCTAGGGTTTTACTTCAACTTTAGACACCCAGCCATGTCTACAGGGGCACCCGGGTCAGACAGACAGACAGACATGACAGACAGGACACGCCAGGTGGGACCAGGGCCGTCTTTACCCGGGGGTGCAAGGGGTGCGTGGCACCCGGGCGCAAATTCTTAGGGGGCGCCGAGCGCCCTATTTCTACGCCATATATCATAAGTATAATTAAATCAGTTTTGAAAATACCATACAGACACTGCATTTGAACAATTTCTGTTAGATTCAAAATTGATCGCTGCTGATTTAGATTGTGAACCGGAATTCACCGAAACTGTTCGCCCACGACCCAGAAAAAACATTTTAGTTATGAAGCTAAAGGTGAGCCCATAGATTCAAAAACAAAATTTAAAATAAACTTTTTTTTTTATTACTTGATACTGCTCTCTTACAATTAAATGAAAGGTTTAATTTATTAACAGAACATAACAACAAATTTTCATTTTTGCAAAATATTAACAGTTGGAGGTTATTAGAGGTAGCCGAAAAAAAAAACGCAATGTATGGACTTACAAAAAAACTTATAGTTTCAAAATAGATCGGATGTTGACGGAGAAGACCTATATAATTAATTGGAAATGTTACCCTTATTTCTTATAAATAAAGATAAACACCTTTTGATGTATTGAACTATATTTACTCTAATAACTTAATGTCCGTGTTTCCTAATCATTCAGCATCTTTGCGCATATATTTAACACTTCCCGTAACAGTAGCAGCAGGCGAAAGGTCATTTTCAAAATTAAAATTAATAAAAAATTATTTACGATCAACGATGACCCAAGATAGATTAACAAATTTGGCCATAATAAGTATTGAATCCAAAATAGATTTTAAATCAAAAAAATTTGCCAATTTAAAAGCACGGAGAATTGAATTTAAATAATATACCTAAGTACTCGTAGTTATTAGAATCTAGGGTTGTTTTATTTTATAATATTTGTAATATTTAAAATGATACACAACTATGTTATATAGAAAAAAAAATTGAATTAAAAAATAAAATTAAAAAAAAAACAAAAAAAAAACGTTTTATTTTGGGAGGGGGGGGGGGGGGGGGGGGCAAGCTGGTTTTCGCACCCCGGCGCTTAATATAGACAAGACGGCCCTGGGTGGGACAAACCTATTTAAGCTGTATAAGCTGTATATACACCTGTATAAGTTGTATACAGACGTATCTCTTTATCCTGTACATAACTACCTCTTTGATTTGTAGTAGCCTTATGTTATATACAGCTGTATGAAAATTCTTACAGTTTTTATGTATGTTTCTAATTTTTTTTTCTTTTTTCCGTTGGTTCATCCTCTCACCACCTGGAACTTGGAGATAAACGAGTTGACCTCCTCCGTCTACTCCGCCTGCAGAAGGATTCGCTTAGGTATATCTCGACAGAATATCTCAAGACGAGGGATACTACTCTTTCTACCTGACGGATGGCAAATCACAGGGTCCTTGATAACATAAGCCATAGCCACAACAAGAGCACGGGTTCGTACACATCTGTGATCTTCCTTTTTTGGCGATTTTGGCATGCATAACAGGCTCCTCCACACCTGTGGTCATTCTTGTGATCATAGGGAATACAACATTCCTCGCAGTAATAACTACTTCAGAATGCAACCGTTAAGGGGGTTTACTTCTTCTTCTTTTTTAGTAGAAGTTACTCAATTTGGCTTGAATATTGAAAAATCTCATCATTATCGTTTGAATTTCTATCGATATTTATGTAATCTAAATTTTTAATTTCATCTTACGCGAATCATTTAATCCTCTTATAATAGGGAAATAGTGACCCACGGAATTATGGTGGTCACTATCGATGCCATATTATTCACAATTTAGCCTGGTGATTATATAAAAGAAACCAACATATTATTTATGTTTAAGTATACACTACAAGGTTTTACATCTCAATTATGTATGTGGTTTACATCCATTCAAATCGTTGTTTGTTCGTCTGCGCACGCTCGAAAGCTTCTTGCTCGCTGGCTTCTTTACAACGCTCGTTATCGAAACCATCGATTGATGGTGGCTTGGTATAGTCTAATTTTAAAAACGAAGCTACATAAGAAAATGCGAAAACTTTAGTTTAACACCTTCTCTTTTGAGAAATTCCCCAATATACATGGTTGTCATTGCTCGGGTTTTTGCATTAATTTTTCTAGTCTTTGTGGCAATAAACGAAAACTATCGGGGAAGCGTAATTTTAAAAACACCTGTTTTTGTTTACCTTCTCCATATTCAATATCTTTGGTGTTCTCTCCAAATTAACCACTGTAGGCCTATTTTAGATTAAATATCAGAAAACCGATAACCAGCTTTTGGAAATATGTGTTAATGTCTACAAGAGGAAGCCGCCGAAAATCTCTCGATTTTCGATATTTTACGAGACCAAACCCCTCATTTGTCCCCTTGAAAATATATGCATTTTCACCCCTGTTGGATTTTGTGTTAAAAGACTTGCCCTCATCCGTTTCCTTCCTATGTAGTAGGAAGCGTTCGAATAGCTCCACACCGACTTTAATATAGCCAAATCTGACGATTTGGCCTTCTACCAGTGTAACAAAGTTGTCTTCGAGATGTTCCAGAAATCCTGCCGCATTGGTTAGAGTATCGGATTCTTTAGGGTTTGTTTCAGCATGTGACGTAAATCTCCTGACTTCACCTCTGTTACTCTTACTACATAATTTTGTCAAAACCTCTAAGGGTCTTCTTCGCAAAAATAATTTTCTTGCATCATTAATATATTTACATAGGTACATGTTTTACTTCTTCTTGGTTAAGTACGTTGGTATTTCATTTTGAAATCTTGAACACAGGGTGGGGTAGCCGGTTTTTGAATCGGTACTACTTCTCGAGTCCTTATCATTTTATTATTATAAAATATAAATAATTTACGATTTACTAATAATATTTAGTTAAATCGAAGTTACACATATGTATTTTTGCTTTTTCTGGTCAGGATCGCTTGAAACTGTTCGAACCGCCCACCGACCGGAACTGAGTGTTGAAGGACCACCTCTACCTCCTTACTTTGCAGATGATAACATCCCTAGAGTTCCACGCCTCCTCTAATGGGGCAAAATGAAATTACATTTATCTTTTATGGAACTCTATGACCTTCTTATACATATTGGCCTGAAACTGTTCGAACAACTCCTCCAGGACAGGACCTTCGCCCACCGACTGAAATGTCGTATTAAATAGGTTGATCACCTCTGCCTCCTTACTTTGCAGATAACATCCGGAGAGTTCCACGCCTCCTCTAATAGGGCAATATGAAATTGAAATGAAAAAATCATGAATTATGGCTTTACGCCAAATTCCAAAGTAATAGTTTTATTTTAATAACACCTGATGGAGCGGTAAATGTAATTTATATTTACCTTTTTATAGTTAAATCTTCCATTAAGATTACAACGAAATTACAAGGAAAGATTATAGTGGATATTTTTGTAATTTATACATATTTATCTATTTAAATATACAACCTGCCTAAAACAGAGCGGAACAATATTAATTTTTCCAAAATAATAAGGTGACACGAAGTGACAAAAACTTGCTTTCTATATGAAGTAAATTTGTTTATACCTTAAAAAACTGGTTATGTTTTAACTCTAACTATTATATCATTTGTTAGTAACATTTTTGTATTAGAAATTAAGATCTTTTTGTTTGTCAAACCGAAATATGAAGTTGCCCTATATTCTACACCTGAGAGGTTCTCGTCATCACTTTTATTATCAACCTCCTACTGATTCCAATACTCATCGTTACATGTAACACATGTAAGCAGGGTGTTCTTAGGTGCATTTAAAGATCCTTTACACAAATAGTGCACTATGTAAAAATCGACCTCTCCTATTGGTCGATCCATCTCGTATTACGATATGTCTGCGTGATGCAATCAGTTTCTGTCAAGAACTCTGGTGGTGTAGAGGTTTAGATCGTTGGGTCTCACCTGGAAAACACGGGTTCGAACCCCGTTGCTTTTTTAATTTTTTTTAAAGATTATGTTTCTAAACAGCTTTTTTTCTTGATTTTGGGTATGTCTTGGGTTAGATTGGGTTAGCACCTGGTTGGTTTTCTTCTGTTGAGCCCCCGTAGCGAGCGAAGCGAGCGGAGGGCCATGCGGATCGACCAATGGGAAAGGCCGATTTTTATATAGTGCACTATTTGTGTAAAGGATCTTATAATGCTTCTTAGGCATATCTTCTTCTTCACCACTAATGTCAATTTCCCCGTATTGTATTATGACTGTCTGAATCAAATAGTAATCAATACATGAGGTCTTAGCCCAATTTTAGTCTGTGTAATAGAATGGAGTTTATGCTTTGTTGATCTTATTAAATTTTGAGAAACATATTTCCCTATGAATGTCTTTAGACGTTCCACATACTCGTTAAACGTAATTTTGTTGCTAATAATGCATTATTAATTCCCTTGATTTTTTTTTGGTAAGTCCCATGTTACGAAAATATGTTTCTATTTCCTCCCGCACCTTTTTATCCGCTTCTAATTTAAGCCTAGCACTTTCTATTTCCTCTTCAGCAGCGAAATATACTTTGGTGATGTACATTTTCGAGCCCAATAAAATGAGTCATTATCCAACCATTGCTTTCATCTTTCATCATTCCAAGAACCTATTTATTAACTTGGGGAATGTTAAAGATGTTATCAATTGGATAGTCTGAGGTATAATAGTTTCTCGTTTTTCTGCCAATCGCCCTTGGAAATTCAGTTTGCATGTTTTGTGAGCAGCTTTCAGGTTTTTGCTGACTTTGTTTTCCTCTTGGGAAAGCTGAAAATACTTACCTTGAGGCATTTGCGACCCAATGCAAAGGTAAAAGGTAGATGTTTTTCTATTGTATACATAATGTTTCATATTTGTTCTGTGCTTATGTTTTTTATTACAGATAGATTAATATCTTATGCTTACATGTGTCTTTTTACTTAATTAAACATATACATTAATTCTGTTTTTTATTCCAATAATATTTTTCCTACTTATAATAGTAGTTACCTGAAAATAATGTAGAATCTACTTAAAAGAGGTTCATTATCACTTCTAGCTTTTAGAATCTTGTCTTTTCCACTCCTTCTATCATTTCGAATTATTTAAATATAATTCACTTGACAGAATGGTAGAGATAATTTATTTATTTATTTATTTTTACTTAACTAAAATTTGAACATACCTCCGGCAAACATTACGTCAGAGGGCGCCATATTGACACTAGTCTACAAACCTTAATACAATCGCTCCGCTTCTTCGAACTTTTTTCTATGAATTTCGCTGTGACGTCATAGTAAGTTTCATATATTTAGCTAAGCTAGTTGTTCAATGAAGATAATGGTGATTCAAGTTAACGTTTACGCAACTGTATTTCAATGACTTCAACTAAGCAAATTTTCAACTAGAACACATATCTAATGAATAAACATAACCACTATTGCGTTATATATACACTTTTAAAAAGTAATTCCGTGAGGACCGGGTAGCACTTGGTGTATCGTTTTTGCCTCGCATGCCGAAAGTTCGATCCCCTCACGACTCCAAGACTTTTATTAATTTAGGTATTTTCGAGGATAGCCGAGGATGGTCGAGAGATTCCGAACGTGCCTGTTAACTGCTAACGGCCGTCCCCGCAAACTAACAAACGTCATCGGTCGGATACCACGCCTGTGCTCGTTTACGTGATCTAACTACTCCTAGTACCCCGGGTCAACTGTCAGCTGTCAAACGTCAGCCGTCAACGCCATCTACCGTACGTCACGCCTTAAATATGGAGCCGTCCACGTGAGCGATGCTTGTCATTTGCCAGCTGTCAGGTACCACGCCTTAAAAATGGCGTAGCCCACGTGGGCGATGCTTGTCATATGTCAACTGTCATGCGCATTAAAGGGAGCGGAGCCTAAAGTGAAAAGAGTGGGGGTGGTGTCAAGTGGCGGGATACCTACTAAAAATTAATTTTAAATTATTATAATAATCACTTTATTACACATTCAAGAAATTTTTTGGTTCATCAGTGATCGAATCTCCTCTTTTCCAATATTTAAATTATCACTTACCGTTTAAGGCGTGGTTCATCAAAATTTATCTTTCCTGGTTGTTTGTAAACCATAAATACGTATCTGTGGATCCCAGTGCCTTTTGGAGGCCCAGAGCCTATATATGCAGAGAGCACATCTGCTTTGCTGATGTCGGAACCAGGAATATTACCAACAAGCCAATGATGCCATTCGTAGTAGGGTTCATCACGATGTCTGTTATCAGGATCTGTAATATGAACAAATTTTTAGCATGATTGGAATAAATATTCAGTCGCAAGTTATAGAACAGAATAAGTAAACGTTTATAATACTCGCAACTACTTACAATATTATTATTACGTTCGACATGAATTGAGCACATCTCGCCGATCTTCAATGAATTTTGACCTAGTTATGAAAGTAGCTTTTATAATTCGTATAAGCTGGTGCCTATAATGTAGAAAACCACCTACCTGAATACGTAAAAGATAGAGGATATTGCGCTCATGCGCGTGCAAAAGGAGACAAGTCTGAAAAAGAGCGTTTTGAGTTAACTACCACAAACAAGTCGTTGCATAAAATGCTATTTGTGTTTTGAAGGAGATAAGTTAATATGTATAACTTTGCGCATTTTTTGGTGTAGTGTAATATAAGACAATTTTTTTTTAATGTGCAAGGGCAGCTATCTTAAGTTATCTCGACTAACACTTCGCAATTGTTTAGTGCATTCGGAGTCAACGCGAGTTGTCTCCTGATGCACTAATATTTCCTAGAGTTGCCTGTCTTTAGTTTTATTTGCGGTCAGAGCAGGTGCGTTTTAGATCTTGTTAATGCTTAGTATTGTGGTGATATATACTATATAGGATAATACAAGCAGTATTGGATATTCTGTGTGTAGCCCGGGGCGTAGTGCTTGTGAGCTGGGTTAGCAACTTTTTATAATACAGGAAAACAGTAAAAGGAGATACAAGAGAAGCAAGGAGAAAACGAAACATTAATAGAAACGAGAGCAAGGAGTATTCAACTATAAAAGGAAAATTAATACGAGGCCGTAAGTGTAAAGTTTCAGAAAAATGCAGAAAGATATGTACAAAGAGAATTGATAATGAACAACGGTACAAAATATTTGAAGACTATTGGAAATTAGGAAGCTTCAACCAGAGAGTGGCATTTATTTCAGGCTCAATTTTTAAAAAAGAAAAGAAAACTCAGAAGATTGGTGCTACAAACGCAAGATAATGTAACTATAAGTACCATTTAAAACTAAATGGAAATTTAATAGAAGTGTGTAAAGGGTGTTTTAAAAGAAACATTTGGTTTATCAAATAAATGTATTGACACGGCTATAAAAAGATTCTCATCACAGGCACAACATTGGACGATGAAGGGTCACCATCCACCAAAGAACAAAATTGAAACCGACAGAATTGAACTAGTTAAGAAGCACATCCTCTCAATCCCGGCATATAAGAGCCATTACTGTTGCGAGCGAGCAGGAGATCGAACATTGTTACCGTCTTTTTATACAAGGATGTATGAGGAGTATAAAATTTGGATTGCACCTCAAAAGCCTGTCAGCAGAAAAGTTTACGAATCTATTTTTCATACAATGTATATAACCATAAAAAAAATTGAGTAAGGATACCTGCCAAGAATGCGACAAAAAGCAATGTATGATAAGAAATGCCAAAACTCTTATAGAAAAAGAAAGATTGACAAATGAATTTAGCAAACATCGACTAGATGCTAAAGAAGCATATTCCGCGAAAAAACAGGATAAGGAAAAGGAAAAGTTGGACCAGAACAGAGCTGTATTTACCGAGGTATTTACGACACTCGAGAATGGAATGTGACACCATTCACTCAATTATCGAGAAAAAGAAGAAACATTATGAAAGTCTTATCGAACATCCCAGGGACTGATTTCAACTGGTACATTCATGTGGCAAAAAACACCCGTTCAAGGTACAGGAGATGAAAAGGGATGATTTTATCGATTTCGCCTTGTTACTAAAAACGTGTCTACAAGCTAGAAAAGTGGATGATCGTGGACATAAATTTGTATGGAAGAATGTAAGATGGATTCGATGTGCCAAGAATTCGGTACATTTTTCTACAAGAAAAGCCATAACGAAATTAAACTTTTTGAAAAGATGTCATTTTGTAGGAGAGGTCAAACTTCTCTTCCTGTAGATTTACCGAAATGCAGATATCCAAACTGTATATCAGAGGTGAAAAAAAAGAATTCAAGCGAATTACTGCCTTACATCGATGAAGTGTTTCACAGTTTTTATGAGAAACTGTCTGCTGAGAAGAATGTTAGGGATAATTTGCCAGATTTAGATGAAGTATCTTCGGATGATGATTATTGTAAAAAGGTTTAAGTTTAAATTTTTTTTGTGTATTTAGATTTATCTTTGTTTTTCTTTTCTTAAACGAACATGTTTTTCTTCATGTTAAGGATGATTTTTTATACTTCAAAGGTAAATAAAAGTTTTGCTACAAAAATTTTAGTTTAATTCATTATGATTTTTTTTCAAAATTCAATTAAAAATTGAACCTATTTTAAACTCCATAAATCTCAGTTCTACTGTTTTCTACTTGTCTCCCTTTGCACGCGCATGAGCGTTTTAGTCGTTAATATCCCCTTATTTCTCCGCGTTCTTTCGTAGCACTCATAACTTTACCCTCCCTTCAGGAAGCAATGCCAAAGTATTGCCTTTTTCTAATCTAAATGGTTAAACAACCGGTTGGTATGTACACTCATGGACAACATTAACGAATATTTTTTGTAATCACTCTTTTAACTTTAAAATTATTTTAAATATCGCCTTAAACTTATGTGTGCTGGTGTTAGTCATTTAGTAGGCTGATTATTCGCTTCTTTTAAAATAATTTGACGCTTAGTTGACATTAATGACGTTTATTATGGACTCTCGCTCATACAAGAATGTGTTATATATTTGAAGAAATATAGTGAAGTAAGTTATTTGTAGTGTAATTAACTAAGTGATAGTGAATAGTGTTTGTGCTTTGCTTTATTTAACACAACACTATGCCATCAGTTAGACGCTGCAATGAAGCTGAAGCGGCACAAATTGTAACTCTATATAACGAAGCATATAGACAAAAGGATATCACACAACGTCTCAGGAGCAGTCAATCTACAGTATCAAATATTTTAAACAGGTATCAAAAGACGGAAAATTTCGTACGAAGATCCGGTCAAGGTCGCAAGAGGTTTACGACAGCAATTGATATTGCTTGCCCGATTTTTGATACTCAATTCCTCGCTCAATTCTATACGAAATTGCCTCATTGACATCGACGCATCTCAAAAATGAGCTCCTAAGTGTAAGACAAATTAATGTGAGTTGAAAAACAGTGAGACGAAGATTAAAAGCAACGGTCTACGTCTTCTCCAAAAAACACAAAGCTCCTCGATTAGAATTTGCTAGAACACATATTCAGTGGAATATTGAAAACTGGAAAAATTTTCTCATCACGGATGACACTAGCATTCAATTATGGAAGCCAGATGGATGAAACCACGTTTACAGAGTAGTTGGGAAACCGTACGCCGCGCCGCAAGTTGCAATTTGACAAAGACCGTTAATTTTGGGGGTGGCGGTATGATGCGTTGGGGAAATATTAGCTGGGAAGGGCGTACTGAACTTGTGAAAGTGGTTGAAGGAATGACTAGTGACTTGTATATCGAAAACATGCTACAAAGATCATGTTTTGCCCTATCGGCCTTATTGGATAAGAACATTCGTATTAATGCACGGTAATGCTCGACCGCATGCAGCTGGTATAGTGACTAATTACCTCGATGAGGTCTAGATGCAAAGATTAGATTGGCCACCATATATCAGACTTAAATCTGATATAACATCTGCGGGATCAGCTTAAATGCCGCATACGACGAAGAAAACTCGTTCCAAGTACAATACAACAGCTTCGATATGCTGCATAATATTGTCACGACTTGTATTTTTTATCGGTGACGACACGCCTTACTTAGCGTGTAGGAGAGTAACTCAGATTTAGGAACGCACTACGTCAAGTTGAGAAGAGATAATAAAGGAGACACATCGATAAAAACAGTAACAAGTTTATTTACAAACAAACTTAACAACGGTTAGATTGTATACTAATAAAGGCGTGTTTAAGATTATAGATGAATTAAGAGTTTACACTATACCCAATTAATATGAAATGCATGTCTTCTCGAGGGAGGCTTAGTTCAAAGTTTGTCTAGCAAGCGACGTCACTATTTTATTAATACAGTTTCTGTGAGCGGGTTGTCTTTTATTTAGATATTTGTTCTGATATTTATAAGGTAAGACTTTTAAGTTTATCACAAATTGCTAAGGCACTTTCACTACTTTTTAAAACTCCCCAAAAACTATCCCTTCACTAGAAGTTCTGATACTTCATAAATTCGACTCTCTCGATACTTTTTAGTAGCCCCCGAATGCCGTATACCTATGCATACGTTCACCCAGGTTAGGTAAGGACCTGACAACCTTAACCTGTGTATAAGTGTTCTCAGTTATGGGGGTTGTGGGATAGAACAACTAGAAGTAGACGTACCTGTGTACTGTCCAGCGACCAATCGAGCGGTTTGAGAGACCCAAAAGTCTGATTTACTCGGCGTTTGCCGGCGTATTTATATGTTACAAAATGCTGATGATTGCATCATTAAGGATTAAAGTCGCTCCCGTCGACCGCTCAAATTGTTAATAATTAACAGTGAATGTTTATATAACATTTTTCAAGTTCAAGTTCA
>MU190401.1:19462-43341 GCA_016904865.1 Pissodes strobi
CCTCTTAACTGAAATGTGAAATGAATTAAACTGTATTCTGGAATACTATTCAGTACATTATTGTTCAACGTCCACCATCTCCGCACATCCACCACTCGCTGACTGGTATGCCGTTAGTTTTCAATGGCAAATATTTTACACCTAGCGGCATTTACAAAGTATGCATAGTGAATATTTTCAGAAAAAATATAAAGATACGGTAAGGTGCACAACTGTGAAAGATTTTGAATTCTTCTCATAAAAAATGTGTTGAAATATTTACAATGTTTAAAAACTTATTTAAGAAAAACAAAAAATATAATTGTAACCTGTATTTTGGTTAATATCAACTTTTGAACATAGATATGTTTGGTTAAATTCTTACATATGAATTTGAGGTTTTATTGTGTACGATTAATTAGTGGATGTTATATTTAACCACTGCACTGTTAAGTAGCAGCAGAAAACGCAGCTTTGGCAAAGATGACTATGTCTTTTACACACACCGCAATGGTCTAAGGATATTTCCTAAATACATTTTAAAATTACTTAAATATTCACGAAATGTTTTATTATATTTATAAGAGTTATTTCCAATGATAAGAACTGCCTTATCGGAGTCATTTTTTTTCCATGCTAAAAATGACCTTATTTTGCTAATAAAAACACGATAATATGCAAAATCTATTTTAAAGATGAGAAGATAAGATTTTATTTTCTGTAAGTAATGAAAGGTTTTTGGCAATTTGGTGTCATACATTAAAGTGTACACTGTTTTCTATCACGAACCGAAATCATCTTACCCGCGATCAATAGTGTTACGAGCTGCAGGAATGCTGGAAAATGGAGCTCGTCAGATTGATATTGGTGAAGCCTTCCAAACAACGCAGAGCGTTATTTCGCATTTGTGGGCCCGTTATCGTGAGCACGGTGATATGTCCGAAAGGCACCCAGGTCCGTCAAGGATCACAACTCGGTCTGAGGACCGTTTTGTTTCACAAATGGCCCGGCGTAACCCTCGAATAACGGCTTCTGAGATAATGAATCGCTTCCGAGAAACTCATAATGTTCACATATCGGAAAGTACCATCAGAAATAGACTGCACAAGAGTGGTTTAAGAAGTAGACGTCCGCTGAGATGTCAGCCTTTATCGAGAGGGAATCGCGCTGCTCGTTTAAATTGGCTTGCCGAACATGAAAATTGGACTGAAAATCAATGGGCTCCAGTTTTGTTCACAGACGAGTTTTGATTCGGCTTGCATCCAGATTCGCGTAGGGTCAGAGTGTGGAGAGAAACTGGGCTACAAGCTATACTTAAAAACGTACAGGAAGTGCACATCTTCAGGTATGGTTTGGGCTGGGATAAGGCTTGGCGGAAGAACCAATCTCATTTTATTGGAAATTTTTTTAACAGCTCAACGCTATATGGAGGAAATTCTACGGCCAGTTGTGTTACCGCAAACTACAGTTGTTGGACCCACATTCATTTTAATGCATGATAATGCACGTCGGCATGTCGCCAGGATAGTAATGGAATTTTTACAAGAACAAGAAATCACTGTATTGCCATGGCCTGCTCAATCGCCAGATATAAATCCCATTGAGCATGCATGGGATATGCTCCAAAGAAGAGTTTTGCGTGTGCTGAAAACCGAGCACAGCTCTTTACAGCCTTAAGTGATTCTTGGGATGCACTGCCTCAAAATGAATTAGACAATTTGATTTTAAGTATGGGTAGGATGTGTCGTGCAGTGCGTAATGCAAGAGGGGACCACACATCGGTATTAAAAAAAATACGCCCACTTGCTATAGGTAAGATGAAGAATAATACTTTTTTTTGTTGTTTCCCATTTTATAATCTGATTTAAAAATTTGTACGTCACTGTATATCGTCAAATTTCAAATTATTGGCATAGATACTAAGTGACTGATGTATAGTGTCATATATGTTAAGAACCTTATGCATTCTTTGTCTAAATCAAACTTTAACTTCATTTAATAAAAATATTCCTAGACCATTGCGGTGTGGTACATTGATTTTGGAAATTTCATGACAATTCTGAACAATTGTTAAAACTGTGAAATTGTTTTTGATATTTATAATCTAATTTTTAAATAGCATTTTATAAAGATCTTAATTATATACAGAGTGGTCCTTAAGTAATGGGACACAAAGCAGCAGTAAATTATTCACATCAAAACATAACGATTTAGCACAATTTTTATGATCCGAAAATTTATATTAAGACAGATACAGGGTGTCAAAGTTAAAAAAATTATTTCGAGTTTTTTAGATATTTTCAAAAGTTTACGGAGCATTGGGTTAAAATTTGGTGTGAGGGGTTTTTTTGGGGCGGGAAATAAGAATCTGGGCTCATTTTTCTTCTATCGGATAGAGGGCGCTACGAGCAGCACTTTTCTTACTTTTGAACTGCAATAACTTGTTGTCACTAGGTATAATAAGACTTATCACTCCTAATTAATAATCTTACGACTTTTTTACGTAAAAAAGGTACTCTTGTCAAATAACGCTAAAGTTGATAGTTTTCGAAATATTATGTAACATGTAATGTAATACTTCTTATTTTATCATATAACGTTGGTATTTTTAAAATAATTTTGTAAAAGTTTAACCAAAAAAATCGTTTTCCTCTTGTAAAATATTATAAACAAAAGTTTGAAATTTTGTGTTTTATTTACTCGTCAATTATTCAAAAACAACTTGTATTGAAGAATTCTTTCTGCTGGATCTCAAACAACGGACAGGTCATTGAGTATTAAAATAGCAAATATTTCGAAAACTATCAACTTTAGCGTTATTTGACAAGAGTACCTTTTTTACGTAAAAAAGTCGTAAGATTATTAATTAGGAGTGATAAGTCTTATTATACCTAGTGACAACAAGTTATTGCAGTTCAAAAGTAAGAAAAGTGCTGCTCGTAGCGCCCTCTATCCGATAGAAGTAAAATGAGCCCAGATTGTTATTTCCCGCCCCAAAAAAAACCCCCTACACCAAATTTTAACCAATGCTCCGTAAACTTTTGAAAATATCTAAAAAATTCGAAACATTTTTTTTAACTTTGACACCCTGTATCTGTCTTAATATAAATTTTCGGATTATAAAAATTGCGCTAAATCGTTATGTTTTGAAGTGAATAATTTACTGCTGCTCTGTGTCCCATTACTTAAGGACCACCCTGTATAATATCAAGCAATTCTTCATTAATCCCTGAACATGAAGTATCTGGTTTAAACTTAACTTAAAATTGTTTGCAAAACTCATTGATAACTTTCGTTTCGTTTTGGACTAACCGAAACCTGTATTTATATTACAGTCGCCCTATGAATAGGTGCGATGACGTGTGACGTTTAGAAAATGCGTCCAGCTCACATGGTATTTGCTCGGTTTGCCGTCGCGTCGGTACCATCCTCCCCTGAATATAATATCATTCAATCACGTTCATTTCAAAATAAAACCTTTTTAAATATCATATAATATCAACTAGTCGAAACTTGGCTTTGGAGCGATTGCACATGACGTAAAGATTTTTGTTAGTAGACTATTCTAAGGCAAAAATTACCAAGATAGTATTATCTTTTCTGCAGATTAAACAATATTTTGATAAACTATTGGCTCCAAATGTACGTATTTTAATGCGAATATACTGCTAAACATCTGAGGATTTCAAAAATTAAATAATAAACGGGGTGGCACAAATGAGTATTAAACATTTTGCAACACACCACCGTTGATGAAAATAAAGTATTGATAGCCTAGCAAAGATTGTATAAATAATTTATTTGTTTATGAGTGTTCCTATATATTATTTTAATGTATGTAAGCCAAACCATAAAATTTTTCTATTATCGATTTAATTGGGATGTAGTAAATTAGGTTGTATTTGATAAAGTTAAAGCCTTTAAATTTTCTCGTGGGGTAACAGAAATCGGTTTTCTAAAATATTGATTTTTTATGTTGGGCAAATTCTTTATATTTTCGGAAAACTAAGAACATAATTTTGCGGTAAAGTGAACGCTTCTTACGCTTAGGATTGCCACCCGTCTCGACATATCGGTACTATTACTTGCTTATTCTCATCGTACGCACATTGCATTCAGTTTCCTGCGAAGGCACATCATAGGCGTACGTTACCTCTTTATGTATTCAAGTCTGGATGCAACTTCAGAAAAATTTGTATTTTTTTTTTAAAAGATTGAAGTTTTTGAAAGAACAGTCTGATATTAGTGGATCAATATTTATATGCAATTCCAGAACAAATCTGCAAAATTAGTAAAAAATATGATAAACTTGACTGGCATTTCAAATAAAATCAGTTATATTATTAAAAAAAAATTGAGCGAGTCTGCTAGTACTCGAGACACTGATGCCTAAACATATCCTATACCGACCTCGTCTACAAGAAAATCTAATGCCACCTTAGGCCGCGTGACCCCTGAATATAAGCAACCACTTATTTGGAATTAGTTGCCTATATTCTGGCATTAGCAAGAACACGTTTTACACTAACGGTTACAGACAGCCTGCAAAACACATTCCCATCACAGATACCGCCTAACGTCCGTTGTTTAATGTTTCCATTTGTAACGTTTGCATATTCTATAGAATGTCTAATATTAAACTTCATGCATAACCCTCCGCTCGCTGCAGGGACGCAACGAACACACACTAACCAAAATTAACCCAAGGCATGCCCAAAATCAAGAAAAAACCATTTGTAAAATGGTATTTTTATATAACCTCAAGAAAAAAAAATCGGGAATCGAACCCGGGCCGCCGTATAGCATCTTAACTATTGAACCACCAGAGCACTTGTAAGCAATTCATTGCATCGTAAAGACATAGGTGAAATAGTAGAGTGCCCAACGCAGTAAAAGTCTTCTATAAATGATTTTTGTGGGCACCTCGGACTGAAATTTTCACAGAATGAAGGCTTTATTATATTAATTCAAAATCCGAAGGTAATAAAAAATCATAACGGGCAAAAGGGCAGTATACCTAAAAATCGAGATTATTATATGAACGTGTAGGATACTAAATTATGAATGTTTTCAAATAAAATTCATCAACATTTTTGTAAGAATTACATTTTTTATCATTGCTTTAAATATGCAAATTACATGGGCCCTACGGCAAAATAAATCAAAAAATTTAAATATCTCCCTTCGAACCTGAGCAAAATCTGATTGAAATATACCCATTTTTGTATTAATCTCGCATTCTCTCCGAAATGAAGGCTTAAATCAAAAATCTTTATTCCTGCAAAAAGTTTGCCTTAAGTCTTTAGAATACATAGGTGCATGAATACATTTTTTTCTCAAATGGTAATGGAAAAATAGAATTAAATGTAAAAAAGTAATCGCGATCGTCCGATCTCGCGCTTCTCGAGTACTCTCGTATCTCACTTTTCTTCATAGCTTCTTCTCTCTCTCACGCCTATTGTACAATACAATAAATACTTTTACACCATTACGGGTTAGAATACTAATAATAATAATAGCTATTATTAATTGAATAAAGTCAATGAAGACATTTTCGATTATAATGAAATTTATTTTTCCAATACGCTGCTAGGTAATAAAGAAGTAGAAAAAATTCATATACTTAATGCAACTGCTATTAACAAAAAATGACTAGCTTTTATTCAGAATAGAAAAACTAAAAATGTAAAAAATCTTTATAATTACAAAATGTATTTATCTTCAGTGTCTGTATCTTCTTCAGGAATAGACACAATGATTTCAATATTGCCTTCCAGTATTTTCTTTGCATGATCCTATGCAACCTATTTAATTCCTTCTACGTGTACAAACTTTGCTTTCATACAATCTAATAAAAAATTGTTTAATTAAGTTTTATTATGTACCGATTTAATCTAAAGATAAGTTACCTTTTTACATCCAAAACAGTGGAATTTATTTATCCAGTCTGTTTTTAGTTAAAAAAACAGTTAACGAACTTTTTATCTGAACGACCACTCTCATAAAACGAATTTCAAGTTCGCAACTATAGTGGGGGATTTACCAGTATTTTTGATAAGAAAACAAATTGCGAACCAATTGACAACACATTACTATCCTCTATAGTCACGAAGAAGCTGATACTAGGATTTTGTTTCATTATACTCTCTGCTAAACACTATATGTATTATTTGACATGCATAGTGGACTCCAAAGACACCGATCTACTTGTACTTCTGGTACATATTAAAAATATATATTTCTAGAGAATTTGGGGTAAAATGTGGAAGAGGAAATTCGATGCGATATGTGGCCGTTCATGACATCAACCTAGAAGAAAAACTTGCAAAAAAATTACCTGAATTTCATGCAGGAGGCAGGTGATATCCAAATTATCCCCAATTTTAACAACACCAGCATTTCCTTCGGATGTAAAAGTATTTATTGCATGTGGATGTAAAACAAGATAAATTATTATTAGATTAAATAGGTACATAATAAAACTTAATCAAATAATTTTTTATTAGATTATATGGAAGCAAGCTTGTAGACGTAAAAGAAATGAAACAGGTTGCATAGGATCACGCAAAAAATTACTGGAAGGCAATATTGAAGTCATTATGTCTACTCCTGAAGAAGATACAGACACTGAAACTAAATATATTTTGATATTATAAAGATTTTTTTTTATATTTTGAGTTATTCTATTCTGAATAAAAGCTAGGCCTTTTTAATATCAGTACCTATTAAGTACCTATATGATTTGTTTCTACTTTTTTATTACATAGCAGCGTATAGGAAAAATAAATTTCAGTATAATCGAAAATGTCTTCATTAACTTTATTCAATTAATAATAGCTATTATTATTAAAATTAGTATTCTAACCCGTAATGGTGTAAAAGCACATATTGTATTGTACAATAGGCGCGAGAGAGAGGAAGCAATGAAGAAAAGTGAGATACGAGAGTACTCGAGAAGCGCGAGATCGGACGGTCGCGATTACTTTTTCATATTTAATTCTATTTTTCCATTACCATTTGAGAAAAAAAATGTATTCATGCACCTATGTATTCTAAATACTTAAGGCAAACTTTTTGCAAGAATAAAAATTTTTGATTTGAGACATTTCGGAGAGAATGCGAGGTAAATACAAAAATGAGTCTATTTCAGATTTTGCCCAGGTTTGAAGGGAGATATTTAAATTTTTTAATTTATTTTGCCGTAAGGGCCAATGTAATGTGCATATTTCAAGCAATGATAAAAATATAATTCGTACAAAAATGTAGATGATTTTTATATGAAAACATTCATAATTTAGTGTCCTACACGTTCATATAATAATCTCGATTTAGGTATACTGCCCTTTTGCCCTTTATGATTTTTTATTACCTTCGGATTTTGAATTAATATAATAAAACCTTCAATCTGTGAAAATTTTAGCTTGTAACCCCGAGGTGCCCACACAAGTTAGAATAAGTTATAAGTAGCACTTTACTAAAATAGGAACGCAATCTAACGAAAACACCCGATGCTTTCCGACAAGTCGGGAATGCAGTTTGCAACCTGTCTTTATCCACTAGTCATTTTAGAAGGTAGGTTCACTGGAGACAAATTTCGAATTTTGCCAAAAGCTTTTCGCGTCGGAGCGAATCCGGATCAATTTGGTTCGTGACCTGCGGTGGCTCTGCTACGAGGAATAGTGAGTATGCAAACGCCCGGTGATTGTATACTGTTACGTCGGGTTGTATCATGTATCAAATAATAATCGAGGAAAGCACATCAGCAAATACTTTTTGAATCTCGTTGGGCCCCACAAGCTGCCCCCGGCTGCAGGTTTGCAGCGGCTTTTGCGTTTGATGTAAAAACATCAAAACGATTTTGCTGAGTGGCTCTACTCGATATTGTTTGTACTTTGGTTATGAGTCACATTCGAGTTTCACACTTCCGTCCATTTTCGGCATTTTCCCAAGATTTAGCTTCATACCGCCGCGCAAGATGTTTACACATCAAAAATTTATGTTTATGTAATGTATTTTTTTTTCGAAGAGTATTTTTGCTTTATATAAATATTAATATATTTGTAGACACGTTCTATATTGTTGTGAAGGGAGGGAGGATATATGATTGTGAGACAAATTGTTACCTATTTCTTCACGTCACTTGTATTGAATATTTCTACATGCTTTTTAGGATCATTAAATTAGCCCTTGTGTAATTTATAGCCTGGGGTGAGCTGAAGAAATAGGTAACGATTGGTCTCACAATAATAAACTTGATGTGGTAGCATGTAGGTCTAGATTTTATTTATTAATTTGACTTCACATTTTTTTCAGAAGTTATCTCTGTATTATGTTTGTTTTTAATTAATAAACACAAGATTATTGCAAATCAATTTGGGTGTAGTGATAAAATGGCGAATGCGCAGACAAAACATTTATTTTTCATATTTCAATATATACAGTGTCCGCCAGAAAGTGAAACACATACGAATTTACAACAAACTCATTCTACATCACTTGACACCCAAAAACAAGTTTCGAGACCCTGATTGTCCTTTTGGAGGGAAATTTGAAATCTCTTAAATCGTTTGGCTACAGGTCAGTCTGTTTGTCAAAGTATCGAAATATTTTATAGAGAAAACTTGTTTAGGATTTAATTTTATGTCCTCGTACAGAAATTTTAACCATATGATTTTTTTTTGTTAATAACACATCTCTTGATAAATTATTTCTTTAATTTAAAATACATTGTACAGAAATCTAAACCGGAAAATATATTAAGGTATATATTTATTAATTTAAGCATTTTAAACTGTTTTCCACACTGTCGCACCGTGGGCCAGTTTTTTCTCTAAAATGTTTTAAAACTACTAAAAGCGCTTTTTATTGTTTTTGTTGTCAATATTACGTTTAAACAAGCCCGAACAAATAATTTTAAGATATTTTCGATACAGGTATCGTACAAAGTTTTTTAATGTTTTAGGTATCGCGGCACTCTTGTAAAGTTTCTTATTTCTTATTTTTGAGAAAAATGTATTGTTAATTAAAAGTTTTGCTTCTTTTGCACTGCCCAAAACTTAGATAAACTTAAAATACTTTATACAGGTTGTCACAAAATTCTAAATAATGTGAATTTTATTTTTATTTATTTACCCACTGATGTTTAATATTCAATATCAATAAAGATTTTTTTTGTTTAATTTAAATAGGTACCAGAGGAGATTCGAAACTTAAGAAAAAATTAAACAACTTTTTGTTCTATTGGAAATAGAAAGTAACGGTGCGCGATGGTATCAAAAAACTATAGTAACTAAACACATTCGAAGTCCGGTAATAATGAAACAGTTTCCTATGTTAATGTGTCATATCACCTGATGAAATATAATAATAAAGCTTGCTTAAATAAAGAACATAATATTAAATATATTAATAAAATGTAAAAATTCATGAACAAACCTTTAATCGGAATCGCTTTCACAGCTAGAAGAATCCAAAGACGCATTTGGTGTGGATGCTTTTAGGAGGCTTAAGGCTTCAGGGGTAAAACTTTTCTTTTGAGTTATTTTTCTTCTTAAGCAACTGATTACAGGTTCCAATGAAACCCACATACTATTAAATACATCAATGTTTGTTGAAGTTCTGTCACATTTACGAGAATTATGCTCCTACAATACTACGATATTCCTTATTGCGCGCCTCTGGGGCTTCCTCGGAGAGCTCGCCAATCGGCACGGTATCGGCAGCAGGGCATTTCATTTCATGACCATGAAAAGAACAGTTTAGCGGTAACGAAAGTGTAGGAAGGAAATTCCTCTGATTTAATATTTAATCCACTTGTGATGACCTAAAGGATAACATAAAAGCTATATCATAGTATAAACAAACTAGTAAGTTCACTCAGCGGTAAATCCTTTGATGTAATTCAGCCACATTATTTTATATCACGTGATAACTGGAGATGAGCGATGCGCTGCGTAAGTGTCCGATAGATTTGCATGGCTTCAGTCAGGCAGGCGTTTACCAGAGATGTATTCAGGAGATTGTATGGACTCGTACCGACAGACCTACTGACTGCCGGCCGGGTGAAAAATCAAGTGAAACTCAGCAGTTGTAAAAATATATTCATAGGAGGATATTGAAAAAAAATTGCTATACAGGGTGTCATTTTTAGGTGGTTGGTATCTCAGAATCTAACAAGAATTTAACAACATTGCAAATCAATCTTGAAACGGCATTAATAATGGCAACTTTTTTCTAGTTTAATCAACTTTGTAGCTTTGACCGTTTCAAAGATAGCAATAATAGTGGAATTACCTAAAATTTATTTAAAAATATATAATAATATAATACTTCGGAACCTCATATTTACTATACTTCTTTGGTTTCATGAGAGTGATTTTTCAAGGCCACGACACGACATGGTTTATGTTTTCGTCTCGCGTTACGGAATTTTTGTATCGCTGATTGGACGACTAACCTAAATTAACCAAATCTATCAAAATTGATTATACCGTATCAGCACCGGCACCGGTTCAAATGACTAAGATAAGTTAAAACTAAGTGAAAGTAACCGAAACTTGATTCGACGATTAACCAAAACTAACCACATCTATTAAAATTGATTATAACGTATCGTAACCGGTTCAAATGACTAAAAGCAGTTGATACAAACTGAAATTAACCGAAACTTGATTGGACGACAAACCCAAACTAATCAAATCTATTAAAATTGATTATAATGTATCGGAACCGCTTTAAATGACTAAAATAAGTTGAGAAAAAGTGAAACTAACCGAAAGTTGGTTCGACGACTAGCTCAAACTAACCAGATCTATTAAAACTGATTATAACGTATCGGAACCGGTACAAATGACTAAGGTAAGTTAAAATTAAGTGAAACCAACCCAAACTTGTTTTGACGATTAACCAAAACTAACTAAATCTATTACAATTGATTATAACACATCGTAGCCGATTCAAATGACTAAAATCAGTTGATACTAACTGAAGCTAACCGAAACTTCATTGTACAACTAACCCCAAACTAACCAAATCTATTAAAATGAATTATAACATATCGGAACCGCTTCAAATGACTATAATAAGTTGAGAATAAGTGAAACTAACCGAATTTGAATCGACGACTAACCCAAACCAACCAAATCTATTAAAATTGATTATAATGTATCAGCACGTGTTCAAATGACTAAAATATGTTGAAATGAAGTTAAACTAACCGAAAGTTGATTGGACGACTAACCCAAACTAACCAAATCTATTAAAATTGATTATAACGTAATGGAACCGGTTCAAATGACTAAAATAAGTTGAGACCAAGTGAAACTAACCGAAAGTTGATTCGACGATTAACCCAAACTAACCAAATGTATTAAAATTGTTTATAACGTATCGTAACCGCTTTAAGTGACTAAAATAAGTTGAGAATATGTGAAACTAACCGAAAGTTGATTCGACGACTAACCCAAACTAACCAAATATATTAAAATTGATTATCAGGTATCGGAACCGGTTCAAATGATTAAAATAAGTTGGAACTAAGTGAAACTAACCGAAAGTTGATTGGACGACTAGCCCAAACTAACCAAATCTATTAAAACTGATTATAACGTAACGGAACCGGTTCAAATGAATGAAATAAGTTGAGACTAAGTGAAACTAACCGAAAGTTGAATCGACGACCAACCCAGATTAACCAAATCTATTAAAATTGACTATAACGTATCGAAACCGGTTCAAATGATTAAAATAAGTTGAGAGCAAGTGAAACTAACTGAAAGTTAATTCGACCACTAACCCAAACTAACTAAATGTATTAAAATTGTTTATAACCTATCGGAACCGGGGTTAGTCGTCGAATTAACTTTCAGTTAGTTTCACTTGGTCTCAACTTATTTTAATCATTTGAACCGGTTTCGATACGTTATAGTCAATTTTAATAGATTTGGTTAGTCTGGGTTGGTCGTAGATTCAACTTTCGGTTAGTTTCACTTAGTCTCAACTTATTTCATTCATTTGAACCGGTTCCGTTACGTTATAATCAATTTTAATGACTAAAATAAGTTGAGAATATGTAAAACTAACCGAAAGTTGATTCGACGACTAACCCAAACTAACCAAATATATTAAAATTGATTATAACGTAACGGTACCGGTTCAAATGAATAAAATAAGTTGAGACTAAGTGAAACTAACCAAAAGTTGAATCGACAACTAACCCAGACTAACCAAATCTATTAAAATTGATTATAAGGTATAGGAGCCGCTTTAGGTTCCTATACATTACAATCAATTTTAATAGATTTGGTTAGTTTAGTTTAGACGTTGATTCAACGTTCGGTTAGATTCACTTAGTCTCAACTTATTTTAATCATTTAAACCGGTTCATATACGTTATAATTAATTTTAATAGATTTGGTTAGTTTGGGTTTATCGTCGATTCAACTTTCGGTTAGCTTCACTAAGTCTCAAATAATTTTAATCATTTTAACCGGTTCTTATACGTTATAATCAATTTTAATAGATTTGGTTAGTTTGGATTAGTCGTGCAATCAACTTTCGCTTAGTTTAACTTAGTCTCAGCTTATTTTAGTCATTTGAACCGGTTTCGATACATTATAACCAATTTTAATAGATTTGTTTAGTTTGGGTTAGTAGTCCAATCAACTCTTGGCTATTTTCACTTCGTCACAACTTATTTTAGTTATTTGAGCCGGTTCTGATACGTTATAATCAATTTTAATAGATTTGGTTAGTTGTGGTTAGTCGTCCAATCAACTTTCGGCTTGTTTCACTTAGTTTAAACTTATTTTAGTCATTTGAACCGGTTCTGATACGTTATAATTAAATTTAAAAGATTTGGTTAGTTTGGGTTAGTGTCGATTCAACTTTCGGTTAGTTTCACTTAGTCTCAACTTATTTTAATCATTTGAACCGGTTCCCATACGTTATAATCAATTTTAATAGATTTGGTTAGTTCCGGTTAGTCGTCCATTCAACTTTCGGTTAGTTTCACTTAGTCTCAACTTATTTTTGTCATTTAAACCGGTCCCGATACATTATAATCAATTTTCATAGATTTAGTTAGTTTGGGCTAGTCATCCAATCAACTTTCGGTTAGTTTTACTTAGTCTCAACTTATTTTAGTCATCTGAACCGGTTCCGATACGCTATAATCAATTTTAATAGATTTGGTTAGTTTGGGTTAGTCGTCGATTTAACTTTCGGCTAGTTTCACTTAATCACATCTTATTTAAATCATTGGAACCGGTTCCGGTATGTTATAATCAATTTTAATAGATTTGGTAAGTTTGGGTTAGCCGTCGATTCAACTTTCTAATTTCAATTAGTCTCAACTTATTTTATTCATTTGAACCGGTTCCGATACGTTAAAACCAATTTTAATAGATTTGGTTAGGTCGGGTTAGTCGTCCAGTCAACTTTCTGCTTGTTTCACTTAGTCTTAACTTATTTTAGTCATTTGAACCGGTTCCAATACATTATAATCAATTTTATTAGATTTGGTAAGTTTGAGTTAGTCGTCCAATTAACTTTTGGGTAGTTTCACTTAGTCTCAACTTATTTTAGCCATTTGAACCGGTTCCTATACGTTATAATCAGTTTTAATAGATTTGGTTAGTCATCGATTCAACTTTCGGTTAGTTTACCTTAGTCTCAACTTATTTTAAACATTTGAACCAGTGCCGATGTGTTATAATCAATTGTAACAGATTTGGTTAGTTTGGGTTAGCCGTCGATTCAACTGTCTGTTAGTTTCACTTAGTCTCAACTTATTTTAGTCATTTGAACCGGTTCCGATAGGTTATAATCAATTTTAATAGATTTGGTTAGTCCAAACAACTTTCGGTTAGTTTCACTTAGTCTCAACTTATGTTAGTCATTTGAACTGGTTCCGATACATTATAAACAATTTTAATAGATTTAGTTTGGGTTAGTCGTCTAATCAACTTTCGGTTAGTTTCACTTAGTCTCAACTTATTTTAGTCATTTGAACCGGTTCCGATACGACATAATCAATTTTAATAGATTTGGTCAGTTTGGGTTAGTCGTCGATTCAACTTTCGGATAGTTTCACTTAGTCTCAACTTATTTTAGTCATTTGAACCGGTTCCAATACGTTATAATCAATCTTAATAGATTTGGTTAGTTTGGGTTAGTCGTCCATTCATCTTTCGGTTAGTTTCACTTAATCTCAACTTATTTTAATCATTTCAACCGGTTCTGATACGTTATAATCAATTTTAATAGATTTGGTTAGTTTGGGTTAGTCGTCCAATCAACTTTTGGCTAGTTTCACTTAGTCATGCTGCCAACAATCTGCGGATTTTCGGCGGCTGGCAGAAAATATTTGGGGGAGTGGAGCTACTAGTTTATGTATAATTTGGCTATATATTAAGTGTTCTTCAATTCCAGTTATGTGGGAAGATATCAAGTAGTTTTGGAAAAAAAGCTCTAGCGCTGTTGCCATCATTGGATCTTCCAGCTTCTTGCTTCGGCTAGTCCACGATTATTCCAAGTTGGGATTTGAATTCAGCTTGAATTTTTAGTTATTTCTTTTGCTTCATCACCACGGGCTTACCATTTTTCTATTGGCAGTCGTTAAGAGAATTTTAGCAAAAACTCAAATGATCTAAAAGCACATTTTTAAAATAAAAAATCAATCATTAATTAAAAAAAGTAATGTGTAACTAATGACTACAGTACAATAAAGTATAAAAGTCACAAACCTTATTCATGCTTAAAGCGATGTTATTCCATATTATAGATAGTCGTCTACTATGGGTTTTTGTAAAACTTTTTCTAGGTCACTCATATCTAGAGGAGATGCTCCGCACAGATAGCAGTTTTGTGAGGATGTGTCAGTTATGGAATTGATATTTTTTATATCTAGCATTGTCATGTATAAGTTATGATTTATAAATAATACTTTTGAAAGTAAATTGAGTTTCCAATAATGCATTTATTTGATCTTTAACTGCTTTGGTCTCATTTACCGAGTTTTCTCTAGTTTCTTTTAAAATCTTCATTTTCAGTGGTCGACATAGCTTGGTTGATGAACGAGTTGGATTGTTCTAAAGAATTGCTATTTGTATTTTTGTTTTCAATATAAAGCTGAATGGGTACCACACAAGTAATAAATAAATTAGAATCAGTACATCTGTCATTTAAAAAAGCCAGTTTTTATTCTGCCTGTCCAGAACTTCCATCCAGTCCCCATTTAGAAATGAAAATTATTCTTTGATTTATATTGGTTTCCAAATGAAGAGAAGGCAGGGGTCTGCGTGTAGTGCGGTCTACAGTAGGTAATTCCAGATCGACTGTCACTGAATGCTCGGTGGAAATAACATTTGGGAAATAATATCGTTTTTTAGCTTCCCTAATATTATTATAGGGTGGATAAATTAATATCGGTTCCATTATTTTTTGCAGAGTCGCCAATAATTTGGTCATGGCTTTTGAACAATCTAGAATCTACCACCTTTGCCAAAGTATCGCTAGGTCGATTTAGCTTGCTTGTTTAAATCGATTCTATTTCAATAGTTAGTAACTTTTTTGCTGCTTGGGATTTCCCGTCTGTTTTCAAACCCATTTTAGACGCAAACAGAAGTTCATTGGTTTCAATTATTTTGTATTTTCCAGAATAAAGTAAATTATTAAAATTTCTTTAGGCCTCCCAACTCTACCTCGAAAAACAAGTTTTGTCTGTTTATAGAACACCACTTTTTGATCAAATTAATTAATAACTGCTAACAATAATAAATAATTAATGTATTTACGCGTTTCTATGGCAACGAATTAACATGATTCGATTCTTTTGAGATGATTCACAGCTTACTTATGATAAACGAAAATTACGAAGACATTTACAGTTTTGTACTTTTGAATAATTCAATGTTTTAATGAGCTTTTGGCCCACAGTGTGTCCTAAGAAATATTTTTAAATACCTACCTCCGCGCATGATTCCAACGAATACATTTGTATATTTTTAAAGTTATTACTTATCACATAATTTTCGGTATACATATAATGGAGTATAAATGGCATTTTTTCTTTACTAAGGTCGTTTTTTAATTTGGGAATTCGAAAAACGTTGGAATACATTTTTAGCAAAAAGACACTAATACAATCATTTTCGTTCTTCTCTATTGTTATAATTAAAAAAACCTGGGTTGTCTCGTGTGTTTTTTAAAAGATAAAAATGTATCTACCCACTGGAAGGTATTTAAAAAGTGATCGTACCACAGTTCGGTTATCAGAAAAATAACGGTTCCTATTTTTTCATTGCAAATAAACATTTAAGTATTTTAACGTTAAGTTAAAAAATATTTGTCTGAAAAATTTATTTTAGGTTGCAGGACTTTGAAAGAGAAGTCGTGTTTTTATTTCAAATAAATTAATGGTTTTCCGTACTCGTATGCCAAATATTAAGACCATAGAATAAAATTCCAAACAATTTTTCTTTATAGATTTGAGGATTCTATCAGACTTCAGCTAATTTCAGCTAAACCTAAGGAGATTAAAATTTTAATTTAATTCAAACTATTTCTTGGGTTTCAAGTGATGTACGGTTAAGTAGTGCCCAATCGATTTTTTTCTAAACCTGATAATAAATAAAGTCCATATGTCGCACACTCTTTCTGGCAGACATTGCATGTTATAATATGTATTTTGCAATAGGGAAAGTCGAGATGTTGAAGTTTGGGTTAGTTTATCAAAAGACATCAACTTCCGGTTTAACCCAAAATTGAAAATTGTGTAATTCCGGTTAAACTGGATCACCTAATCGATTATGAAAAACTTAGATAGAGCAGTGCAAACAATTTCACTTTAAATTTAATCGTTTGGGTTCTATAGCATATCAATGTGTCAAGGTCAATTTGCAAACGATAACTATATCAATTGATTTTAGACCCAAAATTCGAGAATTTCCAGAATTTTTCATAGAGTTCGGTAATCTAGAGTAATAAATCTGATATGTGATTTGTACATTCTAACATACTATTTCTTCGGCGGTTTTCCTAAATCTGTAAATTTTTTGTATGCCGAGCATTTTCTAGCTATTATAACGAACTATCCAGAGGTAGTTAAACTATAAGGATTAACCCTGTGCAGAGTTGTTCATTTTAATTTGACAAGATATGACCGTTTTCTATTATGAAATAGAAAAAGTTTAAATGCAAGAGTTGTAGAGCGTGTAATAAATCTAAATCTAAATCAATCCCACTTTTTGAGTCAAAAATATATCTTAATGTAAGATGGCCATAGTCTTTTCTTAATACATCATTCAAAGAAATTTAGTAAGGAAAAAAGAAAAAATAATCCTAATTTATGTATTTCCCACAATACGTGCTACTGTTAATAATTTTCCACCTGAAATTAATAAGTTATTCTATCGTTTAGTTTTAAAAGTTATTTTAATTTATCATGATATAATCTAGACTATAAGATGTAAATCTAACCAATTTACTGTATGCCTAAAAAATGTTCCATTTAAATATATGTACCAACAATCTGAGCAAGGTATTCAATTTTTTTTTAAATGTACTTCTCAGTTGCCGTTAAATTGGATGCTAAACAATCTTTATTTTCACTTCATACGTCTAGATAAGTAAATATTGTTATTGTCTACTTACTTTAAGTTCTTCTTGTGGTAAAACTGGCACGACATCTGGTACAACCCTGTGCTTTTCCATTTTTTATGCGATATGCACTAATGCACGACTTAACCTTGACTATTTGCTTTGTTTAGGATGGGAAGGAATTTATAAAGTTTGATAAGCCTTATCGGTTATGTCATAAATTGTATGTAATATTCCATTTTGGTTTGGACTGCAATATTCAAAATATAAAAATAATTATTTTTAGAGTCGGCGACGTTTACCCTTTACAGTTAAATCTATTCATCTATTATAATAATTACCATTGAATAAGAACCAAACCATAAAAAATATGCATTTGAATTAATTTTTTTTTAATTTTATTAATAGGTACTTGCAAATATAACGAAATCTTTTGAAAATACCGCAAGATAAGATAACCGAAAGGTCAGATCATTTGAACTAAATTTCTAAAATAAAATTATTTTGCTTTCGAAATAATGTAAAATATCTGGAATAATAATGCGATTAATTTAATCTTCTATGATGTTGAAAGAACAAATATTGAAAAATTATGTATATTGAATATAAGCAGTTATTTGTAGTAAATGCAGTAATTACCAACCTACAATAACTCTTTAGACTGATCCTGTTAAAATGTCCCGTAAAGTTGAATAGGTATCTTTATTTACATACCTATCTTCGTAATAATGTCAAAAATTTAAAAGGTTTTTCCAGTTGTACAACGAACCAGTGCGCTCTTGCCGTCTGTCGTGACTGACTGATAGGCGTTGCTGGGAATATCTGCCTTGAACATATCTGTAAAACGTGAGATATTTCGGCCACATATCTGCGGTGTTCCAGACTATCCAGATCCCGGGTCAACTCCGGGTCGCCTTCGAGACGCACAGCTCTCTTCTGAATGGAATCCAGCAGCTTTAGTCACCTCAGATGTGTGCGCAATATTCTAAGCACGGTCTTATTTGCGCTTTGTAGAGCAAGAGCACCTGCTGCTGTACTACAATTTTTTGTTGCGAAAGAGACACCCAGTAATCTGATTGTTTATAAAAATTAGGAAGAATTGCTTTCAGATTTAGGTATCTACCTGCGAACAGGTGGTCACGAGTTTGCAGGCCCCTTATTAGTTTTGGGCGACGAAAATAAGTGCAATAAATGACAGAAGTTTGCAAATTATCTGCAGCTATAAAGAGGATATCGCCCCCTGCAATTTAGTAAAAAAAAATAAGTATATCTTGATAAAGGAGCTGTTTATTTAACTGCCCTTCTATGAGTTTTAATAAGTATTTTAAGTAGTCAATTACTTTGTCGTGACCTACAGCGTAGTCAAAAGAGTTTGGGTTAGTTTGGGTTATGGCAAATTTTTTTATTGTTGATTTCTCTGAATATTTTATTCTTTATAAAAATCCGTGCACGATAACCAATTTTATTTTTCTGAAATTTTAGATTATAAATTTTTGATTTCATTTTTTTTGCTCTACCTGTAGGTAGAGCAAAAAAAATTGCTCTGGCAAAATGAATAATATTTGAACGTAACATTTTCAAAACCGCAAATCTAATTAGCAAAATAATTTTATAAAAGAAAACGGTTTGCACATTCCTATCATAGGTTTTCATAAGCTATCGAATGACAGTAACTTCGAATTTAACCCGTTGATAAAATTAAACGGAACTATTAAACTTTAATTTCTTCTTCTGACTGATGGTCTGATCTACAATTATATTTGGATATGGTGATATTTTTCCGCTTTCAAATAACCAACGATTCATCAATTGATACATTAAGGTTCTGTTCAAACATCCAGTTAAACACAATATTCAGAGCTTTGTTATTTTTTGAGTGCCAATAAATTTAAATCTTTATCACTAATAGACAAGACGAAATCATCAGTAAATTGTAGTAATGATACATCATTTTAAATTGCCTGATACAGAGAATCTGAGTAAACACTAAACAACACAGGACCCATGTGAGTCCCCTGTATGTAAACTGTGGCCCCGTTGAACTTGAACATTTTATAAAGAATACTCTTCTTCCATCGAATAAATTCTGAATTAACAAAACCAAGTCTTTAGGAATTTCAAAAAATATATTTTTCTATCAATTTATTCACAGTAACATTATCGTGGGCAGCTGCTACATTCTTTCTACTTGAATTATATATATTTTCTACCAAATATGCTAGTTTAATTTTTTATACCCTTGCTCTTTCTAAAACTAAACTGCAACGGATACAGTGAACTTGCGCTCTCCAAAGAACATTCCAATCTATGTTTAATTAAACTCGCCAATCTTTTCCCTACAAAATTGGACATATAAAATCTGAAATCATTTAACACAAAATGATCTCTGCCTGGTTTAGGTATAACATTACCTAAATGTATTTTCCAGTCAATAAAAATGATTTCTGTTTTTAGGCTTTTATTAAATATTTCCAATAAAATCATTTATACTTTTAATATATTATTTGTCCGAACTTTTTTAATAGGGTAGGTCCTATTAATATTTGCACAGAAAAATCTAAAACTCTTTTTAATTTTAAAATTGAATATCTTTTTAGCTTTTGCTATTTTTTGTTTCACATGTAAAAAAGCTCCAAAGAAGCATTTATTAAATTATTACAATCTTCATCCTACCAGTGAGTTTTCTGAGAGTATTTAATATTGGATTCTATTTTAGATATATTTTATGATACGGTTTCCAAAATTGCATCCTTAAAATCATCGTTATTGGTAATATCATTACACATAACATCAGTTCATTACCAAACGTTATATTTGTCCAATTGGTTTTTTTTTAAATTAAAATTTTGTAAATTCTGACAATATCGCTTTGTATTTTCATCGGTATTGATTTGTACATTATATTGAATATAGATTGGAAAACGATCAGTACCCCCGCATTCGCTCCAGTCAGTGTCCCAATTGAAGGGCTTGGAGGAAGAGAGTAATCGGCCACAATTCATAAAATCTATGGATTACACGAATTTAAGATTGCAATAAAGGTAACAAGTCCCGCCCTGTTCTTACGCAAATCTGTTAATATATTTCGCAACACTATTTGTACGTGTTTTGAGAGGCAAAAAGGAAACAAGCCACACGTGAATCAACATGGCGTCCGGTTTAGTAGGTGTTAAACGTAAAGTGCCCCAAAACAGTGATAGTTCTGAATCGGACTTCGATTCAGATGATAGTATAAAGGATAAGGATTATGCTGAATCAAGTTGCTATATTGAAACTAGCGAGGAAAGTGGTATGTTTAAAAATCACGTAGCTTATTTCCTTTTAAGGTAGACAGTACTAATTTATTTTATTTTACATTATACTGCATTATGAAATACTCCTAACAGTGCTCAAATAAAGATAGTAGGTGTATTTTAGTTTGAAAATATTATAGCCGAAGCTATTGGTAATACCATATGGGCCTTAGTTATGTGTTTTGTGGTTTATTACATTTTTTTAAAATAAATTTTTCCTTATTTTAGGATCCAAACTTACCACGTGGGTTTATTGAAACGCATGAAAAAAAGCTCAGTCCTGCTGGCGATATCAGGATTGAAACTAGGAAATTTAGGTCACTCCTGTGGTAACTGAAAGGGTAAAAAACTGACCCAAAAATCAACACCTCCATGACGCTATTGCAAAAAAGATTGCAGGTCATTGATTCTAGGAAATGAAGACACACTTTCCATTCTTTTTGGAATTTAGATTCATAGGACAAACAGAATGCGTCTTTTTTTAGTACAATAAATTCTATACCTAAAATAAGAAATTTTCCCAAGAAAACAAAAAGACAAACTTCTTCTCGAGCAGTAACTTTTTCATATTCCGTGAAGATTCAGGGAGTTGACAAACAAATCTATAAAGAGGAGTTCTTGTCTATTCGTGGCCTTCAGAATTCTAAGAAGCGAATATACAATATTTGCAAACAGATTCGCCAGGCAAATAGAATTTCAAAATGTGACCAACATGGTAAACATCAGAACCGCAAAAAAACGATTTGTCTGGCGCACTGCATCTCTGTGGAACTCACTTCCAGGACATCTGTTTTCCACTAATTACAACCTACAACTATTCAAGAACCGTGTCAATCAACATCTTCGCACACACACGGCTCGTCGAGCGCTATAGGATCTCCCTTTAGTGTGTGTGCCACTGCCATAAAAAAAAACAAAAAAAAAAACCTGAAGAAACGGTATGAATTGTGCATGATCATATTAAGGCAAAACCTAAACCTAAGTATACAAGCCACTATAGTAGAACATGTAATACCAATCGTGTCTACATTGATCATGGCCTATCTAATGCTTCTCTATATACAAAGTTCTATCTTGCATGTTGCTGAGAACAAGGTATTTCACCAGCTAAAGAAAATGCCTATCGAAGAATTTTCTGTGGTCAGTACAACATTGGGTTTAAGTTGCCAAAGAGCGACACGTGTGATACAAGTGACCAGTATAAAACTTTACTTGACTCAGCTAAAAACAACAAAGCTCAACTGAGGAAAACTCAAACTCAATTAGAATTACATTAACGAAGAGCAGTCGCGATAGAGGCTAGCCTAGAAACTAAAACAGAGGAAGCTGAAAAAGAAAAAAAAACTTTCTTTCGATCTTCAACAAGCTCTTTAGATGATTCATGTTCATGTGCCCAGAACACATAGCAAAGCGTGTAAGCGACGAAATAACAAGTGATATTTTCAAATATATTAATCATATTGTGACTTAAGCAGAAGAAGTTTTTTACTGAAAACTGTGGGGATCAAAATAAAAATTGGACGATAATGTATTATTACAGATGATATGTGAAAAAAAAAATTTAAGGCCATTGAACATCGATTTCTTGTGCCGGGGCATACCCCCTTACCATCCGATGGGAATTTTGCTGCTATCAAGAAGGATAAAAAATATCTAAAACATGTGTATTCACCAGAACAGTGGCATAATGCTGTTAAAGAAGCAAAAATAAAAAATTTTTTCGAGGTAATGCCAATGACACAGGCAGATTTTCATGCCTTTGGAGATTCTAAAAAATATAAACAAAGTAATATATAACAGATTCAAAAGGAAACGCAAATTTCAGCATAGTACGATGCTTTCAATTTGAGGTAGAACATTCTAATACAATGTTTATAAAACATTACCTGAATGAACCATTCAAGCCAGTAAATATTGGAACGCGGGGTGTGCAACTTGCGAATTGTTCAATGTTTTCAGAACTGCCCCATAAATATTCTGCCTTTATCCAAATAAAACCAGAAAAACTGAAAAACCTTAAGGAACTACTACCTTTTATCCCCCCTATTTATCATGGCTATAACGCAGAGTTCGGCTTAGAAGATGTTCAGTTGGAAGCAACCGAAGTATATCAATATAATATAGAACATCCTAATGAAGATGAAGACACACAGTCTTTTTTTTATTTGTTTTAGACTATATTGAAAACTTATATTACGTAAAAAATATAGTAAATAGGGTCTAATTTTTAAGTTGTATAGGACACTAAGCCACATTTTTTACCAAAGTTGACTAGTTTTTGTTACCTAGTGACATTTTGATGTATTTATGTATAAATATACTACTACAAAAGTCATATTGTGTAAGCTTAATAACTACGATTTCAAGATTGAGTGGTCCTTTAGTTTCAAAGGAGTCACACCAACGACGAGATCCATAAAACAGTGAAATCCCAAAGGTATGTTTGGTGTAGAGGAATGTTATTTCGCTTCCGAAATGAAGGGCTGTTGCCTTGTTTCCATGAACATTGCTCGATAATTTTCCATTCTTTACATTTCCATGCCATTTGGCGGTAATTTGCATACTGGTGTATAGTTACGTTGTCGATGCTCTGACGAGCCATGTGTACTTCTTGTAGTCCACCGAGGAAGCGAAACAACATTCTTCTACACCAAGCATACTTTTATGTTTTCACTCTTTTATGGATCTCGTCGTTGGTGTTAACTGTTGGTTAATCTTCTAGTTAAACTAAATTTATTACATTTCATCAAAAACAGTACTGCAAGTACAAAACCAAAATCAAATATTAATAGTACCGCAGTACACCGCACCGGTTACAGATAAGATTATATCTAGTACTGCAAGCAGATATATAATTGACAGCATGTCTAACGGAAACGAAGATAACCAAACTCGAAATAATATGAATTGGAATCTTTTTGAGTTCAAATTAGACAACATTAGGCACTATGAGGGCGATAGCAACACCTTAAACAAATTTATTTTAAAATGCGAAAACTTAACAAAATC
>MU190402.1:7165-31215 GCA_016904865.1 Pissodes strobi
ACCAAACTAGGTGAGCAATACTGTGACAACAGTTTTTCCTCTCAATCAGCCTCTCAGTTTATTTGATTTTAGAATTACGTTAAGAAACATTAGGAACATATGATCTTCTTATTACTACAGTGGTTCCCCTTAGGTCAGTGATCAGTGTGTGTTGAATGGGCGTCAGGTTGATGCCATTATGGATTTCTCCAAGGCAAGGGGCACTAATTAGTACTACTGTTCTGAAAACTGTAACTTTTATTCGTGACCTGGGATCAGCATTTGATAGTAAAAGAAGCTTCAGCATCCTCTACTATGATATTGTAACTCTGCTATATGAGTGTTGGCATGATCAGGCCTTCATATAGACTGAAGTTCTCTACCAATCCACATTGTTGCAAATGCTGCAAATTTTCACTAAATTCATGGATTCAGATGTGAATTGGACTTTTTTAGTATTCCTCCTGTGAGGAATGAATCTCTTATAACCCGTGTTTATTTATACCTAGACTGTTGCGTATTGCTTACCATTTAACGAAGTTTAGTTTATAATATATATGTACCAAATTGCAAATTGATATTTCGAGAAACACACTAAATACCTAAGTAAAATCAAATAAAATAAGTGGTTACTTACCAACATGGCATAAGATCACTATTTCCACTAGATATTGAAACATGATGGCTGGGCTAATCCTAAATCGGTAACGCGTTTTCACTAAGTGACACTACATTCACCTGTTTACCGACAAACAAAAACACCAAAGTCGGCGACTAAGGCGCGAAAAACTATGGAAAACCACATTTCAGTGCATCAGATGGGGATGTGCAACAACTATCCCTTACGATAGGACCAGACTACGGTTATGGCGAGGGCGCGGAATCGACTGCTGCTGCACTCGCCACAGGATTTTCCGGCTAAAGTGGGCGGAGAAGCCAGGGCGGTCTCCCGGGGCGCCCGCCCCCTCATCCTGCAACACTTGCAGGAATTGTGCGTGTCAGGAGCGTTTAGCTGCGACGCGACGCGACGGGTCAGGATGAGATCTTTCGAAATTAATGGCTTTTTAACTGTATTTACTCACCGTTTTTATAATGTGTCCGGGTGTTTAGTTCTCTCGGGCCTCTTCATGACTTCATTACTTCGGCCGTAAAGATGTCGATACAGGGTGTTGGCTTAATAATATATGTACTAAACCAGTCATCATGAAAAGCATTATGAGTAAGTACTATGCAGTAGGAGCAATTAAAAGCACTAGAAGTGGATCATTCTAGTGTTTATCCTTCAGCTTTTACAATATATTATTGTGTTTCGAACCTTTGGCCTCGGTATAAGTTACTGTTTTCATTTTTGATCGTGTTTTTAAGGCGGCACCTCACCTCACCTGAACTTATGTTAGGTCTAAGTTTAACAACGCGATCAGGATCCAAACATATAGCAAAGCAATGAAAGTGCAACTTATTGGAATACTCAAGGGCCGTTATTGGATTATTCCTTGATAGGTCTCTGGAATTGGCTCTCAACCATCATTACCCACCTCCAATCGCACCGTAGGGCGCCATTAACTGTACGTTGGGAAAACAAATAACTAAATGAAAACCAGGGCAGCAAAAGTGTACATAACATATTTATTAACACATATTAAAAGAGATAAAGAAGCCTACTGGAAAAAGGGATAGTTCCATTCGGAGTTTTGGGTTGTTGTTGATGTTGATTTCGTGGTAATTCTTCTTCCTGTCTTTTCCATTCAGTTCTACTTACTAATGCAAAGTCTCCTTTCAAAGTCGTGCAATTTTCTATATCCCTTTTCATGCTTGCTCATACGACTAGCTCCTTTAAATAATCGTCTACATCATTAGTAGAATGCTGCACAGGTATTCTGATATTGGCATCGTAGAAACTTTCATCAAAATCTTTTAAAACTTGTTTTTGACCATTTCGGCTTGCCTATGCCTTTTCATATAATCGATTTCTATCTCATTTTTTGGGTGGTTTCCGTCAATATTCTGGATTTTCTTACGGTAATTTTCGGTGCAACCTTTAGATACGGCCCTATCATTTCAGGACTCACATAAGTTACTTCTGTTGGAGATATATTTTCATTCTGTTTTACAACTTCATTTACAATTCAGAAGGCACCTAAAATCCGTCTTCCACAAGTAGTTCCACTTTTAGAGGGCACATGCCTGTTACACAAAACCCATCTGTAATGCTCTGTAGAGCAAACGCTCTTGGATAGGCTTTCCCAATAACTTGGAGTTGGTTAATGGTTTTTCCTGGATTTTGATGCATCCATCTACTAACAGCGTGATTACTAGCGGCCTTATAAGGGCAAACATAGTTTGATTCAAAGATTGGAGCTTGTGTGTAGTGTATGCGGGAAATGTGAGTAGCGCAACACCATTAGACTTCGCCAGATCAATTGCGAGAATGGAAATTTGACTCTCATGATAATCAAATGCTGATTGGATGGTTTTACATGATCGATTTTTGATCGCTAGACCAACCTGAGGAATTGGAAGCCTCAATCGTGCCTAGGGAAGTTGTGTTTAACATATGTTTTTTTTTTATAATAATATTATCGTGGATGGTTCGTGGAATACCGACAATCATAGTTATATTCATTCATTCAACATTCTCCCCCAACAGGTTTTATTCAAGATTCCCCTTTTACTTTTGGCTTATTCTTGAAGATTAAAGATTTAAGATCGATGGAATACCAACAAAGAAATATTAGAACACACTAAATTTATCTGGACAGCCTTGTATCATACATCCCCTGTTACTGCTACTTTAGAAAAAAAACCTTCAGATTGGCTGATCTCTTCCTCTATATCCACTGGTTAGATATCTTGTTCTGGGTCTACCACGATCCTGATTAATAAGATCATTCATATAGATTGAAAAAACGAGCTAAAAGAAGTACAGTCTTGAGGGACTAGCTTCCTGATGGCCCCTCTAAATGAACCCATGAAACGAGACAATGTCTATTCTGCCACATAGATAAGACTGCAGAATTTTGTCACTGGAATATTCAACCACAAACCTGCCAAGTTCTAGCAGCAGGCTGGTATATTTATTCACCTGCTGTTTTCCTTGCAGATTCCTTTGCCCCTTATCTGGTATCCTTACGTGACCCTTTCTGATTGCACATAATGGTTGTGGTCCGATGGATGGGAACTAAGGACATTTTCCAGCCAGATTTTGTTGTCTTCAATTTTTTCATGTTCGGATACTCATATCTGAATTGCTATGTTGTTTTCGGCCAGTTGATGGAGGAATCGGATGTTTTCATGCAGTGGGCAGCGTGGAAGATGGTTGATGGGTTAGAAATGGCGTCGTCAATCCGATTCTTCATTTTTCAGTACGTCTCACAACCTAACCCTGCGGCAAACCTTCTCCGATGGTTTGGCGCCTTTCGCTTCAGCCTCTTCAAAGAAGTGATAGAATTCACATGCCACTGGGCATGTGAACCAGAAATGACAGTTTTAAAAAATATGCTAACTTGTACTTCTATCCTCTATATCCAGTTTTAGGTTGATCTTTATCTATATCTCGCAACATTTGTTGCACTTGTGGTGTCATCTGCGCATAGAATTGCTATGGATGGCAAGATCATTATTATAGATGAGAGAGTTGGTTTACTGACTTGGCCGATAGTCCTTCTGAAGAGGCGTCATTTACTAGGACATTTGTGCTCTAGCCCACAAATAGGACCGCAAACTTCGACTATGGAAGACTTAGTGTACTTGCTAAATTCCAGGAGCTACTAAGACTAAGAGCAGTTAGGCCCAAAGGTGATGAATATATTCGGTTGCTTTTTATTATTGGTTCCTGTACTACTTTGGGCATGTATCCATTGGTTTGATCATAGACTCCAGTTGGATGGCCTACAATATATTCAGGTGATCCGTCTCCTGTTTCAGTTTTTTGGAACTGTGCCAAAAAATACAACCAAAGTCGGTTTTAATTTTGCCCCTTGACGCCTCGTATTTTATAGATTGGTAGAAAACCGAAAGAAGCAGCACCTGACCTTCACAAAACTTCCATTTTAATGGCATATTAAGTAAGCAGTTGCCATTTGTAGGAAGATTTCCCTGAACTAGGAAAAACAATGTACTATGGGGAAAAGAGACTCCCTTCAAAACACAAGACGCAGCCCGGACCACATCACAGGGCTTCAGAGTTGCGCGCGCATCACATTGTTGACAAACATGCCATGATAATGCTTAAATTTGTGTTCGTATATTTTCATATCATGTAATGTCCACCGCTCTCTACAGGCTGCAATCAGACAAAACCAACCCATACTAACTCAAATTAAAAAAATAAACAACATCGACGGGAATCGAACCCGGGCTTCCGTATCACAAGCCCAGCATCTGACCACTGCCCTACGAGGCCAGTTAAGCGCAATTGTGATGTGGTCCGGGAAACGTCTTATCTTCAGGACACTCGCTTCTACCTATAGCAATTTTTTCGACCTTCGGAACTGCGCATTTGGCAGCAGCTCGATGTTGTAGTTCTAATATTTCACTTCACGCGTAACCCACCGCTCGCTTCGCTCGCTCCGGGGGCGCAACCAGACTAACCCAACCCAAACTAACCCAAGGCAATGCCCAAAATCAAGAAAAATGTATTTTGAAAAATACATGAATTAGCACGTGCGCATGCGTAAAGGCTCAAAATTGCGGAAGGTATACGCGAATCTTCAGGACCTCTTTTCAATTAGTTTTAAGTCGATGAAACAAACCTTAAAACATAGCTTCAATGAATATTTCCTGGAGATATTTAAAAAAATTTAATTAAGAGGCTCTTTACATTTATTTGGGAAAATCAGAATATTAGACCTTGAGTTTAAAACAATGTTCGAAAAGACATAGACTTTACATGGCGAGAACCTTGCCCAACGTTAAAAAAGAGGGTACCAGGATAAAGTTATTGTAGATGATGGCACCACACCTCCGTAAAATAAAATTCACTTTAATATTTTCTTAAAGCTCACAGTGGCAACAACGCTTTTTATATACTTCAAAATCGATGCCGATCTGCGCACTCGCCCCAACAGCGCCATACCAGAGAGAAGAGATGTCGCCTAGGGAAACCCCCATATTGGCTTTTACTAACCAAGACTGTGAACGTAATAATGTCTGTACTGAATTGCTAAAGAAGAAAATAATTGCTTAATCTGTTTATAATGGGAATTAAAAATAAATTGATTATAATTGTATCTCACTAAAAGATCCAAGATAAGGGAAGAATTCTAAATCAACCAAATCACTTAAAAAGTCTAGCTACACTGACTTTTAATAATCACAGAAAAGTATATAAAATTAAAATCGCCTCGCCTTTAATAGATCAAGCCGCCTTGTAGCCTTCGGCAACATTGCTACAAGGCTTGACTGGAGATCGGTGGGTCTAGTACTACATATTGTTTCATTTTACAATAAGGGGGCTAATGTGTGTAAAACTGGGAGTATTTCGAGGGAAAATGCAGCCATAGTTACTCCATGCATCTTATGTTATGTGCTAATTAATGTTGTCTAGATTAAAAACTTATATATATCGCATTGAATTAATTTTCATAAATTACATATACTATTACTTTTAATTCGAATATAATTTTAGGCGCTTAAAAAACCGAAACAGAAAAAACACTATTAAACCTGTTATCATGAATGACAAATAATGGACCGGCTAAGTTAACTTCGACCCCGTTCAAGATAATGGATGGCGCAATTTTCGTGACTGTACGGCTATTACTGTAATGTTTTAATGCACACCCGATTACTAAAGATTACTAAATGATAGGGTTGTCCCCCTTTCTAATAGACTAATGCAACAGGGATGTGACAAAGGCATAAAATGGGGTGTGAAGCCCCGATTTACATTAAGTTCGGCCAGACGTGAAACCCCTTTTTAGGTTTTGTAATAGAGAAAACGCTTACTGATTTCGTGGCATAGAAACGAGTTTCCTTGTAGTTGAAAGTGTCCCGCCATACCCGAAGAGTACTCTATAGATCGAAGCAATGATCCAAAATTATATATAATACATTTTGACGGATATGGATAGTAAACAGGACTAGATTTTCCATAAAAAAAATATAGGCAAATGCTCACGGGACTCGAATTATTTTGGGGGTCTCTGAAATTACCATGGGTATTAATTTTTTGCTATGAGCCAGATGTTTTTTGAAAACCAAAACCATCGCTTGCCGCCTAAAGCAAAAGTTACCTATATAAAATGTATTCGTTTGATTTGAATTACGTCATTTTACATTTGGGACGAAGCTTGTATGCAGAATACCTTCTATACCACCACATCTGTAGCCCAGTAATGAATTAGAAGAAGATAAAACTCTGAGAGCGAAGAGAGCTCGATATTGTTTTAGACGCCACCCTCCCGATACCATATTATGTCTGTCTACAAATGAAGAGCAGCCCAAGCCAAGTAACGCCCACTCCACCGTCTCCGGTTGGCTTTCCGCTTTGGGTTAGTTTACTCAGCTATTATTATCCATCATTATTCAATGCATTACCAATAATTTTACATGGTCAGAGAACCATTGTCCACATCTGTACATGCCAACACAAGAAATCAGCCATTTTGTACCACCGTAAGCCCCTGCCAGCGATGCCGCTTCGCAATAACCTTCCTCCTTTATTCTAAGATTTTGCGTCATGTAAAGTAGTGTTATTCTTATTTAGACCAATAGCGATGGAGCACATTAGTTAAGAAAAATGAGAACTATGACTAATAATTCAATTTTGTAGCAAATATATGATATAGAATAAAAATCAAATGAAATAATACAGTTTAAATGTTTAGGTTAGTTTGGAATAGCGAACAGTAGAAAGTTCCTGCACTTTATCACGTTTTGTTGACTTTTGACAAAAATCAAATTTATACTTGACAAGTGCACGAACTTCTTACTCTTTGCTTTTGATAAAAGCCAAGCTCATAACTTGTCAAAAGTGCGTCGTGCACTTTGTCAAGTTTTTACTGTGTGTAATTCCAAAGATTTTGTAATTATTGCATTCATTACTAAACACTTTCATTTTAAGATTTCTCGGTTGTGATAACAGGTGCAGTTTGGCCGATTTATATTTTTTTTTGTTTAAGTTTTTTCAGCTTCGTTACTTAGTCGCTTAATTGTCACTCTGGGAATTGAACCAAAGACATCCTATCCTATCCTAATCAATCTTTTTCTATTTTCATTTAAGATTCAAGTGGTAGGAAAGCTAACATTTAGGTAGTACAAAAAAATGTACGTACTATCCACCCATGGTTAGTACATATCCTTTGTGTGCAATGAATAAATAATTTAAGGCTTTTTTATGCACTGCAATTCACCGCGAAAAATATAATTAAATGTTAAAAACGTAATAATTTTATAATGTTTATTTCAAGTGTAATGCAATAATATATAGCTTATGGAAATTAATAAAGATGTTTTAAAGCGGCTGAAATGGATTACACGTATATACAAAGAAGTTCTAGGTTATTTAGATTTGTACAATTAATCGTTATACGCAGTATAACTCTTCCACTAAAATCAATGTTATATAGGACCACTACGACAAAACGCGCTGTTGCCTTCTTTGCTATCGATTCATTGTGGGGTGGAAGATTAGAAAATAAATCTATATAAAGAAGTTTCGTCCATGCATATCTGACAGTATTATTAACAGATGGCGCGGCAGTTCCACTCAATGTCCTTCGTTTGACTGACATTTTCCTTTGACGTTTGACGTTTCTTTCTATTTTTTATTCATGTCAAAAATGAAGATGGCTGACGGAGCTACAATTTTGCGAAGAAATCGACCTGGAACTAAGGCAAAGGTATTATTATTACCTCAAAGAAATAAGAATAAATTTAAACAACTTTACTGGCTTGTTATGGATTTACTTCCAAATCCTCTCGCAAGTTGATTTAGCATTGCCTCATTCATAACCAGTAGACTACAAACTTTTTATGTTTTTCGTTGAATACGCCTGTTTTAATTTATTCTTTTTTCTGATATGGGCTTTTATTTCTACATAGGACTTTTGCCGTTGGCCCGATGAGCCTTTTGAAGAAATGGACAGTATCTTGGCGGTACAACAATACATTCAACAGCTCATACGAAGGGACCCAGCCAATATTGAATTAATATTAAGAATCCCTGAAAATCATGACGAAGGTGTTTGGAAATATGAACATTTAAGGTACGAATAATAATTGTTTATCGAGGTAATACTGGGGTTTGGTGACACGAAGGATTTATTAATTTTGCAGGGGGTGTCCGATAGAGCAGTATAAGCCAAAAAAATCCGAGAATGCGCCACATTTGAGCCAATAAAATGCCCCCAGAGTTCGAATTTTGACACAATTTTTCGGCCCCACTTCATAAAAGCACTAGAGATTTAGACAATACACATCTGAAAATCAATTATCAAGTGAAAATCTCAACTAGAAGACATTTGCTTAGAACGAGAGGCCTCCGTTTTGTTCCGGCCCTAATTTAAAGTGACTCATAGCTCTATTAAACAACATTAAATTTTACTTGTAAATATCCTCATTTTTACTGTGAAATCTCACAATAGCCGAAACAGGTATTATTAAGAAGGCACATTGTTGCCAGACATTTGGCACTTATTGGATTACACTATTCCTTTGTATGTATATTATTCGTCAAATATTTCACTTCATACATGGCCCTTTGCTCACCACGTAGGTTTTACCAAACAAAACTAACCCATGAAGAATAAAAACTGAAAAATATTTGAATTTTGGAGTAACGAATTTATTTTTATTTTGCCCCGGAGCAAGTGGAAGGCCATGGGTGAAGTGAAGTATATTCTATCCCCTAAATTCAGTAAGTAATTACTTGTTATTTCCCATAAGGAAATGTGCAATTTGTGGCAACACTGTGCCAGGCTCTCGGCGTTGGCTACTAAAATTTCATTATTTTCATGTTACAACTGGAAAAGTAGTAGTGGAAGTTTGTCATTCTAGGTCAATTTAGCCTCAAAACTCTGAAGTATTTTTCGGCTCAAAGGCAGATCCTCTGATTTTTTTGCCTTAAACTACTCTATAGGATATCCCCCTTTCTAGTGAAAATGACAACCTATGTGTCACCAGATCCTATTACTGTTTTCTTTGTTCAATTTAATTACTGTACAAAGCTGGTTTTATACTCCACTTGGGGACTTAATTTCAATGAAGCTGAAACTGTCCAAATTGCAGAATGTATTTGCCACTGTATTAGGTTAGAGTTGCTTAGCATTTGTTTGTTTTACCTATAAATTGTATGGAGTCAACCAGATCCTTGCTTGGAATAGGGTTAGTCAACTAATTATGATAATATGCAAATGCTTTATTAAGAAACCAGCCAATCGACTACAATTAACAGCAATTATTACAACATCATAAATAATCATAATGATGAATGTTGACAATAAATCAATGAACACACCAAAGACAAACTTTTCTAGTTCAATTAAGGACCCTGTTGTAATCTATCTTTCAATCCATTTAAAGACAGAATCAAACAACTATGTCTGCTGATAGTTGATTGGCATCTATGCAAAGTTTCAATATAGGACCGTTCTGTGGTCTGATATATTGAACAGTTCAGTTTGTCTTGTGTCGCTAGCACATTCGAACAAGAATATTAATTCTACCTAACAGAGGACGCCAATCAATCAATCTTGTGCAAAAGACATATGTGTGTAGATTACTCCTGCAGATTTCCAGCGAGGGACGATTTAATAGCATTAATAGTTCCTCATAATTAATATTTTAACCTATAACGTCTTTGAACCCTCTCCAGCATGTTCACATATACATTAACAGGACAAACCTAAAGAGAACCATGAAGTCTCTATTTCATAGTTGCTTAGTCGAATATAATGAGCTCCCTCATAATGTGAAAAAGTCAGCCTCTATTGGGCAGTTCAAGTCCCGAATGTTGAGGTACCTCGGAGGGTAATTGTAATGTTGTTTTTGTGTGAGGTGTGTCTCCATACGAGTCCATATTATATGGTGTATACTTAGTCAGTTTCCTTCTGTCAACTCTTATCTGTCAACATTTATTTGTTGGCGAAGTGGTATAAGCTTTATAAAATTTAATATTAAGTATTTTTCTAAATTAACTAGTAAGTATTTAGCTGCTTTTGTATTAGGAAATTTCCTACTTTGAATTTTGAAATAAATAAATACAACTTGGGGACCAAACAGGGCAGGCATACTCAACTATGGATCTCATCACATCACAATAAACATTTATGTGTGGATCGCAATACTAAGGAGCTTCAAGGTTCTATTGCAATATTTCGACTTGATTAAAAGTTACACCCAAGTCTTTCACAGATTGTGCTCTCTTTAGTGTCTGCCCAAGTAACATTAGCATGACATTTAGAAAAAGATGTGATATTACATTTCCTAAGAATCAACTCCAAGTTATTAATTCTACACCAGAGGGCAAAGCAGTCAAGATCTGCTTGCAGCTGTCTCGAGTCCTCCAAAGTTGACACCAGCATATACATCTGCGTACATCAATATGTCACTGAAAACAAAAAAATCCAAAACATATAGCACTTAAATAATACTGGTGATATATGTCCTTCTTGTGATACTCCAAATAAAACATAGATTGGCAAGGAAATGAAATTATTTATTTTTACCAATTGGATTCATTCAGTTCACAAACTTTCAATCCACATCAATAAACTCGCAGTGCTTTAATTGATCCTATTGTCTCCTCTGTGCTGGCCAAGTCAACCTGGCTCCAGTTTTAAGCAGTTCTTACTAAATAATTTTGGTATTCTATTAAAATAGTGACTGTGTGTGAACCTTTAACAAATCCATGTTGTGCGACTGAAAAAATATTCCTAAAAAGAGGAGTTTTATGTTTGTCACTAAAGTGATAGGCCTGTAATTCAATATGACAGCTCGATCACCAGACTTTAATATAGGGGTTACATGTCTTCCATTTAGAGAGAAAAGTGCTAAATGACAGCTATAGATTAAATAGAGAACAGATCCTCTCGGAGGGGACAAGTGTTATATTTTTTTAAAAAGTGACCTGATAAGCCGTCTGGCTTTAGTTTTACCCTTCAGGAGCAGATGCGAACCTCTATTGCAAAGATATCAATTCCTTAGGAGATTGAGCTGCCCTCGGAGCAACTGAGGTCAGCCATAAATACAGCTTATCATGAAAACTGTCCACTCAAGACTTAAAAGGATAACATATACCACTTGAATTGCAATTTTCATTATCATCTCCTGCTATTTTAGAAAATGACGATGATGTGGTCTATAACTTTGACAGAGCAGACTACCAAAGTCTTAATAATCACTTTTTGAATGTTGACTGGGGATGGTTGGAAAAGTGCACTGACGTTGACGACGGTGTTGCAACTTTTTATGACATTTGGTTTCATGGTATTGAGAAGTATGTTCCAAAGAATGTTAGAAAACGCAACAAATATCCCAGATGGTACACCAGTAAAACTAAGAACGTAATAAGCAGGAAGAATAAAGCTTACCAGAAATATAAATTTTCTAGGAGCCAGGTGGATTATGTAGAATACTCTAAACTTCGAAGGAAATCAAAATGGTTGGGTGAAAAAAGCGTGAGATATGTGTGTGTGCACAGTCAAGTATTCGGTTCTCGTTAAATCGGCTTTTGTGACATAAAAAGTTAAAATTAATCTGTGTGTTTACTACTGTCACATTTATAAAACCTGTAGTTTCCAATGGTGATTTAATATTTGGTGTGTTTTTACTCCTTATAGGGGAAAATTGGAAAAATGTCGAAAACCCTTTAAAGTTATTTTACCGTTAAATATTTATCTGACTTTTTTTGTTCATGGTATTCCAATTCTTATCAGAACCTTGTTTATATTGATAGAGATCTCCTTTTTTTACTTTCGCATATTCAGATGCAGAATTGAATCGATTGGAATTGGACAGTGCCGGACTAAACATTTTGAACTTATATATTATAAAAGTTAATGATTCAAATGAATGAAAGCGAACAAAAAATTAGAATGGGCGAGTCGGATACACTGTTTAAATGTTGCACTAAAATAAAAAAGACGGACAATTATTTTTGTATCGAATGCTTAAATATTTTTCACAAAAGCTGTACTGAAAGAACTGACTTTCAAATAATCGAGAGACATAAAATTCTGTGTTCAAAAAAGTGTAATGAAAAGTTTAATGAATCCACCGACGACACTGTAAATGGATTAAAGAACAGACTTAAGGAGGTTATTGAGGACAGAGACACCACCATAGACAATATCAACGAAAAACATGGCTCAGAAGTAAAAAATTATAAAGATAAGATCGAACAATTATGTAAGAGCATAAAAGAAAAGGACGCTCTACCAAAAAGGGATAGAAAGCGCACGCAAGATTTTACAGATTTGGCTGAAGCTGAAAACAACTTAAGGCTACAACTTAAAGAAAAATGCGACAAAATTTCTACATTAAATAAGGAAATTTCTTCCATGAACAGCGATAACTTAAAACTAAAGGATGAACTTTCTTCAATGACGAATGAATATAGTCGGATAAAGAACGAGCTCGGTGAACTCAGTAAGTTGAACAGAAATATGGTTGACACAATTCGAATGTTGGAAGAAGATAATAAAAGGTGCAGTGATGAGCTGTGTCATTTGCGTAGGACCAGTTTGCTTGCTGATACTACGAACGATCCAGGCTATGGGAATGTACGAGTTAAGACGCGCGTTGTTAACGTGACAAGAAAGCCGCAGTTATTGGTTATTGGTGCCAAAGATAGTGTTATTGGTTGCGGAAACTTATTTAAAAAGCATTCAAATTCTAAATATGATGTAAATTGTCAGTATAAGGTAGGGGTTTTATTTAATGAAATCGCAAGTGATTGCTTGAGTTTCAGTCGAAATTTTACTAAAAAGGATTTTGTGATATTATTTTTGGGATGCGCAAATGCTCTACGTGGCAAACCTATCGAAAAAGTACATGTTGAAAAATTATTGTCTATTTCTAGAATTACCAATTTAGTCGTAATTGGATCTTCATTTGCTTGCAATCGAAAAGTATTAAATAGCTTAATTTATAAAGACAATATGACAGTCCAGAGCATTCTTCACAATGAAATAAATGATTCTACTTATTTTTCCATCGATAGTTTTATGCAGGCAAATGAAAGATCTTTTAATGGGGAACCGTCTTATGTTGGCAAGATGCTTTTGTGTAGATTTTTGTGTTCACGGCTGCTTTGCGCATCTATTACAAATGCCGTTGAGTTTGAATCTAATAATAAAGTCTTAAGTGGCAATGTTCAGTCCGAAAGTGGCGTTTTTTTAGACCAGACAACGACGAGAGAGAGTTCAGATTCTCTATAATGCATTTAAATATTCAGTCATTAAGAAATAAAGTCGACGAATTATCAATTTTTCTTGAAGAAACGGATAAACCACACATATTGCTTCTGACTGAACATTGGTTACACAGCGACGAAAATGTGTTTTTGCCCGACTATACCGTTTTGTCGATTTATTCTCGGCATGAGTTTATCCATGGAGGTACTTTGGTGTTTGTCCGTGATTGTGTTTTAGAATTATATACGGTTGTCGATATTGCAAAATTTAACCATTTATTAGTGGAAAAAGAGTTTGAATTTTCTATAGCACATATGCCTAGGTTAAGTATTTATATTGTATGTTTGTATAGACCGCCGATAGCTGATGTGAACGTGTTTGTAACTAGATTGGAAGTACTTTTGTCTCTATTTCCTAGAAATAGCAACATTATATTGGCAGGGGATTTGAACATAAATTATATGGACAGATCGAATGTGAACACCATTATGATAACCAATCTGTTGACCTCATTTGATTTGCATATGCATGTGAACGAACCCACAAGAACAACAAATATGAGTTCATCTTTAATAGACTATTTTTGTTCGAATCTACCAAAACACGCATTTAGGGAATGTACTGTGATTAATGCTGGTCTATCAGATCACGAGGCAATTTTATGTAAGTTTGGGATACCTTCTAAGCACACTAAAATAGGAAGACGTCGCGGAAGGATGTATACTGAGTGTAACTTTGAAAGATTTTCTCAAATGTGTGCTAATGTTGATTGGCCTAATATTATTAATTCAAGTGATCCTGTGGCGTGTTTTCACAATATTTTATCGCATAACTTTAACCAATCTTTTCCAGTGAAAACTCTTAAGAAAAAGAATAGAAAGCCGTGGTTTACGAAAGCTATAAGAACATCAGCTATAAATATGCGTTCTTTGCATAGACTTCGTAAATATTTTTTGGATAGTAACATTTTTATGACTCATTATATTGAATATCGTAAAATTTACAGGCGAGTAATTAGAATGGCCAAACAACGTTATTTTTCTAATCGTATAAATCATTCAAACAATACTCAGAGAGAAACCTGGAAAATCGTTAATGACTTGCGTGGAAGAGACAGCAAAACAACCCAGTCGTCTGTCAGCGCCAATCAATTCAATTCCTTCTACTGTTCCGTGGCCTCAAGTCTTTCGAGTCAAATCCTTCCAAGGGTTGATGCTTTGTATTATTTGCGTAATGTGGCAGTGATGGATTCGTTTTATTTTATTCCCACTGACATCGAAGAAATTAGGCAGGTATTTTATGAGATAAAGAATAAAAATGCAGTGGGATGGGATGATATTTCTTTAAGAGTATTCCTTGCCCTGCCGGACAACGCGTTAAGCTCACTGGCGGAGGCTATTAACTTATCTTTTATTTCTGGTATTTTCCCACCTTGCTTAAAGATTGCCAGAGTTGTTCCACTTTTTAAGGGGGGAGATCCCGAGTCCCCATCTAACTTTAGGCCAGTGTCGCTACTTCCAACACTATCAAAAATTATTGAAAAGCTTGTTGAGAAACGCATTACCACCTTCTTAATAGCACATGATACACTTAGTAGAGTTCAATTCGGATTCCAGGCTCAGAGAAGCACTAATGATGCGATTTTTTTCTTTTTTAAAAGAACTATATCTTTACTTAAATGATGGAGAGGTTGCCGCTGCGGTATTCTGTGATCTCACTAAAGCATTCGATTGTGTGAATCATGGAGTACTGCTCGGCAAGCTTGAAATCTATGGTTTCCGAGGCGCGTTTTTGACTTGGGTGAGATCGTACTTGACCGATCGTCATCAGTCGGTCATTCTTGGCAGCGAAGTATCATCAACTTTAAGATTAACTTCCGGTGTCCCGCAAGGGTCTGTCCTTGGGCCGTTGCTTTTTTTGATTTATATCAATGATATTGTAACTTTGAATGTATCGGGCGCATTCACTATGTTCGCGGATGATGCAACCATTTTGTGGCATTTTAAAGGCAATGACCATTTGGAAGACGTTATTAGTGGCGATTTGGTAAGTCTAAAAAACTGGTGCGATGCAAATTTTCTGAGTATTAATATATCGAAGACAAACATTGTTAGCTTTAAGTGTGGGGTGGAGAATGTGTTTTTGAATGCAGAGAGGATACGGAATGTGGACTATAATAAGTTTCTGGGTTTAGTTGTGGACAATAAATTAAAATTTGATCAGCATATTCTGCAGTTGTCCACCAAGCTGTCTAGAGGTTGCTATGCTTTGAGGGTCGTTTCTCAGGAGCTGGATGGTGCAACAGATAGGAGTGTATATTTCGCCCTTATAGAGGCTCACTTAAGGTATGGCATATGTTTTTGGGGTGCGTGTTCGGGTTATTTGTTCAGGACCATTTTTCTTCTTCAGAAGAGAGCCCTGAGATTCATGCTTGGGATGAAGCGACGGGAGTCTTGTCGTCCTTTGTTTGTCCGGAATAATCTTTTGACACTTCCTTGTATTTTCATCCAAGAGACAGCCTGCCTCATTCATAAGAAATTTAGACATGAAATTCAGGCCACACCGTTCTACTCTGTGCGAAGTACTCACACCGCGGCACTTCCTATACCAACCTCGACTTTGGTCAAAAACTCTTTTATTTATAACGGTAAAAAAATATTTAACCGCCTTCCGCGACAAGTTAGAAAGATTGTGTGTGCTAGAAAGTTTAAAGCGGAAGTGAAGAGGGTGCTTCTGGATAAAGCCTATTACTCTGTCTCGGATTTTTTTGCCGATTCTTTCTAGCAATGTAGCAATATTGTATGTACCTGCTTGTTTTTTGTTAAAGTGTGACGCTCCGTTATGTACGTTTTATATTCCTTGTTTTATCGGTTAACAACATTTTATAGACTAGGGATGTATATGATGGTATTATTTGTAATCTAGGTTGTAGGGTTTTATAATGTGATATGTTATTGGTCGTCAGGTCATTACTTCATATTTTATATTAATAGGGCATAAAGATTTTAATTCTGTTTATATGTATATTGTTACAGTTTGCAGTTAGCTATATTATAGTTTTGCTTTGTCAATGAGATTCTGTCTTATGATAATAAAGCTGTTTTGAGTTGAGTTGAGTTGAGTTGATAGAACTGAGCTACCATTTATGTATCAAATACCGAGCAAATGGTTCCGTCAAACATTAAGTATTTCTGGTCTTATGTGAATTCACTGAAGAAGGACCACGGCATTCCTAAGAGTATGCAGTACAATGACCAAAATAAACAAACACCAAATGAAATTGCAGATGCTTTTGCGGAGCATTTTGAAGACTGTTACAGGGATTACTCGAACCAGCAATTTCCAGTAATTTCGGAGGGTGGATCCATTTCCCTTATCCATCACTCATTCACTTCTGAGGAAATTGTCGGGAGGCTGAGCTCACTGGACAAAGGCAAGAGCACGGGTTCAGATGGGATTCTTTCAGTTTTCCTGAAGAACTGCTGCGACTCATTGGCGAGTCCTTTGAGTCTTGTTTACCAGGCATCCTTTGATCAGGGCAGCTTTCCAACATTGTGGAAGCACTCCTGGCTTGTTCCCATCTTTAAGTCTGGATCAAAAAAGGACATTAAAAACTATCGTGGTGTTTCTCTGATGCCTATTATGTCTAAAGTGTTTGAGTCGATAATCACTGAAGAACTTTTTGAATGTTTTAAACATCAGATATCCTCCAATCAACATGGTTTCAAGGGCCGATCAACTGCTACTAATTTGGGAATATTTCATGACTATGTGGTGAATGGCGTAGAAGAAGGTTCTCAGGTGGACGTCATTTATACAGACCTTACGAAGGCTTTCGACCGAGTCTGTCACGGGCTGCTTATTGAGAGACTTTCAGGCCTCGGGATTTCCGGTCCATGTCTTCGGTGGGTTCAGTCCTATCTTACCGATCGTAAGCAGTGTGTTAAAGTTGGAGCTGTAGTGTCTCGCCAAATAAATGTTACGTCGGGCGTGCCGCAGGGCTCCCACTTGGGCTCAGTTTTGTTCCTGCTTTTTATTAATTCTGTCACGTCTGTGTTTGGACAATGCAGATGTCTTTTGTATGCCGATGATCTCAAGTTGTTTAGTGTTGTTAATTCTATCGATGACTGTTTGGCACTGCAACAAGACTTAACTAATCTAGTCAATTGGTGTAATTTGAATTATTTAGAGATTAATATTCTCAAATGCAGAATTATGCGGTTTTATAAATGTAAAAGTCCTTTAGAGTATCAATATTCCATTGAAGGCGTTGCATTGGAATCGGTGGTCAGTTTTAATGATCTGGGCGTGGTTTTTTGCAGCGACTTGAGTTTTAATAAGCATATTGATAACGTAGTGTTAAAAGCAACAAGAATGTTGGGCTTTCTGCGTCGTACCTGTTCAAATGTTCGTGATATTAAAGCTATTAAATCATTGTATAACTGTCTGGTACGTAGCATTTTAGAATATAATAGTGTTATATGGAGTCCTGTCTATAACTATCATATACATCGCATAGACCAGGTTCAGAACAAATTTGTGAAATTTTTATTGTACAAGTTGAGGTTTCCCTATAGGGACTTGTCATACTTGACACACATTCAATTGGCAGGTATTCAAGGTCTTGAACAACGCAGACAAAATGCATTGGTATTATTTTTATTTAAATTGATTAATGGCCAAATTGAGTGCAGTCAATTATTGTCATTGGTTCTTTTTCGAATACCCCAAAGAACAACGAGATCGAGACAGTTGTTTCACACTGTGCACCATCGAACTGAATATGGAACTCAATGTTTTTCCAATAGGCTAATGAATAATTATAACCAACATTTCGAATGTATTGATCTATTTAGATATAGTTTTTTGTGTTTTAAACAGAGAGTATTGGTAAGACAATTGTGTTAATTATTTAAGATTGAGTTTTTGGAGTACTTGGAAAAAATGTGTTTTATATACTATTTGGAGTTTTTAACTCTGTAAGTATTATTGTTAATAAATAAATAAATAAAATAAATAAACAGAGGAACCACTTGGTGAAACAACTCCGTTGACAAGCACAGGAAGGAGGTTTGTAAACTTTTTAATAGAGGCGAAGAGACCGGCATATGGGATCAATACAGTACTGCTCTAACAAACTACATGAAAGCCATCCGAGAGGCAAAAAGGAATTCATCAGAAACCTTCTGCTAGAGCATAACAGATTCACCTGGCAGTGAGCATCCATAGAATCCTCTCTAGAGAAGCCATTCAGCAGTTAGGATCGCTAAAGCGACCAGACCGATCCTTTACGGAATCTGGCATAGAAACATTAGAGCTTCTGGCTAAGACTCATTTTCCGGGATGTCGGATTTTGCAAAATGATGAGCAGGAGCCTTTTTGGGACCGATCAAATCGGCCAAAAACGGGCGACTGGATTGGCCCCAAGAACATCATTAATTCATCATCAATTAAAAGTGCTATTCTATCGTTTCGGCCTTTTAAATCACGTGGTGATGACGCAATATTTCCAGCATTGGTGCAGAACGGTTTGGAGGTATTAACACCGTTCTTAATTATACTTTTTAGAGCCAGCCTGGCGAGTAATTATATACCTAGCAGCTGGACTAAAATACCTACTCATGGAGACCAATAAGTTTGGAATCTAGGACTGTTTTTCGAATGACAATTTTCCGAAAGACAGTTCTTCGAAGGACAATTTTTCGAATGGACAATTATTCGAATGGATAATTATTCGAACGGATAGTTTTTCGAAAAGACAAATATACGAAGGTCCATTTTTCGAAAATATTAAATTAGAGAAAATATTTTTAACATAATTTATTAAAATTGTTTATTAAACATACCTAATATTTACATATAATTATTAGGGTTTTGCATGGCCCTCCGTTTGATTCGCTCGCTACGGGGGCTCAATCAACAAGAATTAACCAAAACTAACCCAAGGCTAATCTAAACTAACCCAAAATTAGAAAAAAAAAGGTAAATGAAGACAAAATAATATACAAAACATCTGTCGCAGCGCCGGAATGGCAGGCAAGAACGCTACCTTCTTCACCACGCAACATGCAGAAATTTTGCTAAATCGGTAAAAAAGACTAACTCAAACTAAATTAAAGATTCGAAAAATGGTCCATTCGAAGAATTACACATTCGAAAAATTGTCGATTTGAAGAATTGTTTTTTCGAAGAACTGTCCATTCGAAGAAATGTCGTTCGAAGAACTGTCGTTCGAATAATTGTCATTCGAAAAACCATCGGGATTCAATAAGTTTGACCTCGTTTCTGTTGAAATGCATGGAAAAAATACTCGACGCGCACATTAGAACGGGTGCACTCGGTGAGTACCCACTAAATGTTCACCAATATGCGTATCAGACCGGCAAATCTACAGAGCTAGCACTAAACAACCTTGTCGGGAATATAACACAAGCGTTAGACAGCAAGACTATCATGGTGGGTGTGTTCTTAGATTCAATAATGCATTACCAAACTCCTCATACACAGCATTGGCTGAAAGGAGGGTTAAACCAGAAATAAGGAACTGGATCGGAAGGATGTTAAATTGCAGAGTATGCACAACAACCCTACAGGGGGAGAGCTACAGATCCAGGGCTGTTAGGGGATGTCCGCAGGGCGAGGTTTTGTCGCCCCTTCAGTGGTCCCTCTTGATAGATGGTCTGTTGGCGGTCCTCTCGCTGTGGGATGTGGAGGTGCAGGCTTACACGGATGATCTAGTAATACTGATTAGAAGCAACTCGCCAAGAACTATCTCAGAGGATCCGCAAGAGGTGCTAACCGTAGTCTATGACTGGTGTGAACCCACACAAAACAGTTATAGTATCGTTCACAATGAAGAAAAGGCTGGAAGACCTAAGACCACCTTCACTCAAAGGAGAAAGTATCCCCTTTGCGAACACAGTGAAGTATCTGGGAATTACCTTAGATAAAACACTTAACTAGAATGCGTGTCTGGATAAAATTGTCGCAGAAGCCCTCTCCAGGTGGGTGCAAAAGCAATTTGTAGACAAATGGAGAGAGTAACCAGGCCTAACTCATTCAAAGATGGCGGTGAATCTGCCATCAGGAGTGAGAACTGGACAACTTTTTCAACTTGGCCGACAGCAGGTACAGGCTGCAATTGGCATGTACACTGGCCATTGTCGGCTAAGAAGACACATGAACAAGATAGGGCTCTCTGAAGAAATGAAATGCTGCTTATGCTTGGAGGACGACGAATCAATGGAGCATGTTGTATGCCACTGTCCAGCAATGGAAAGAAGCAGAGAAACAGTCTTTGGAAATTCTCAAATCACACTTGCAGATTTTAAAACTATCCACCACAGAAAGCTGTTCGATTTCACGAAAAGGATCGAGCCTCTGGCATAGTGGAAACAGATGTGAGCCGCAAGAGACCAAGGATCGCAGTGGAGGGTCCTATTCGAGCCCACTCACGTGTACCAATACGAAAGCCTGAAAGCCATCTGGTCCCTATCCTAAGTTGTTATTTAATTTATTCAATTGATTAAATACTTCTGTAACTGTAAACGTGTGGGAGGACAATATGGACCCTGTTTGGCCAATACAATGTTTTAAGTCGTTTGAAGTCGCACCGACTTCCAGTCACCAATCCGACGCTTGAAGAAACGTGGGCATCGGTTAAGTGCGGTGATTTGACCTACTGTGTTGGGTGTGTTAACATTCCTTCATATGTAAGCATATTATACTTAGAGAATCATCTCAAATCTGTTTCATCTGCATGTAGAGATTTTGATAATGTGTTTGTGATGGGTGATTACAACTTATCGGGTATCTCATGGTCATGTTCCGATGATTATCAAGGTCTTAAACCCAGTAACGTAAGAACTGATAAGGAAACTTTATTGTGCGACTATACTGCTTATTTGGGTCTATCTCAATACAATAGTATACTAAACGACCATCTTTCGATTCTTGATTTGTGTTTTGCAAATTTCAACATTGTCTCAATCAATAAATGTTTAGGACTAGTTGAGTGTGATTTGTACCATCCAGCTTTAGAAATAATTGTTGAGTCTAAAAATACCAAATACTTAGAGTATTCAAATACTTACTTTTACGACTTTAATTCTGCTAACTTTAACTTAATAAATAATCACCTTTTATCCGTCAATTGGTCTGATATTATGGATGAAAACTTAGAAGTAACTGTAAGTAATTTTTATAGTGTTCTTTTTGACTGTTTTAATATGTATGTACCCATTAAACAGCACCATTCAAGCAACTTTCCATTATGGTTTTCACACGAATTAAAAGCTCTTATTATTAAAAAGAAGACTGCTCATAAAACTTACAAACTATCAGGCCTCCCAGCTGATTATTGTACTTTCGACTTATTGCGTAGGCAGTGCAAAACTTTGACTGATGAATGTTATAAAAGGTACATAACTGAAGCAGAATGTAGCATTAATGATAATCCTAAAACCTTTTGGAAATGTGTGCGTTCTCAGACCAACCATGGATCTATCCCTTCAGTGATGTCTCTTGATGCGGAAAGTGCATCAAATGGTATTGAAATGGCCAACTTATTTGCAGACTTTTTTTGCATCAGTGTATAATCCAATCGATGTCTCAATACAAGACCAAAGCACTTACAAAAATTATGAATCTTCTCACATTTCCAAGGTCTCCTTGAACGCTGTTGATATTGAGAAATCGTTGAATGATTTAGACGTCACTGTGGGTCCGGGTCCTGATGGGGTTCCTAACAAGGTGCTCAAATACTGTTCATCTTCATTGTATCTTCCTTTATACCATATTTTTCAAAAATCTTTGAGCTCTGGCATCTTTCCTGAGGTCTGGAAATTGTCATATGTATGTCCTCTCTTTAAATCTGGCTCAAAGAACGATGTCAAAAACTACAGACCAATTAGTATCTTATCAGCTATACCTAAACTGTTTAAACACTGGATTGAGAAAATTTTAGCCGAGGTTTTTACCAATATTATTACAACCTTACAACATGGATTTATTTCGGGTCGTTCTGTAGATACTAATTTGTTTCTTTTCATTAATTATATAAATGAATGTTTTGCAAGTGGCACAGAGGTACATGCAATTTACACAGACTTCAGTAAAGCTTTTGACAAAGTCAGACATAAAATTCTATTAAATAAGTTTTCTCATTATGGTATATCGGAACCTTTGCTTTCATGGTTAGAGTCGTATTTATCTAATAGAAAACAGCAGGTGAAGTTAAATGGTTTTTTATCTAGAGTCATTGAGGTAACTTCTGGTGTGCCTCAGGGTTCGCATCTGGGTCCTCTCTTGTTTTGTCTATTTATTAATGACTTAATTGATTTAATAACATCCTTTATCCTGCTGTTTGCTGATAATTTGAAACTTTATCGTCAAATAAAATCTTTACAAGACCTAATTATATTACAAACTGATCTGAATACAATTTCCAATTGGGTCTTAAAAACAACATGTATCTAAATGTGTCCAAGTGTTATTTTATGTGCTTTAGCAGATTAATGGAACCAATACAGGCTCAATATATTGTCAATACTACCACTCTTTCTGAAGTATCTGTAGTCAAAGATCTTGGTGTTTACCTTGACACAAAGCTTACGTTTACGGATCACTTCGACAGTATCATTGGGAGGGCTAATAGAATGCTTGGATTCATTAAAAGAGGTAGTGGGGATTTTATGAATATACTTGCAATCAAAACTTTGTACACATCTTTGGTCCGATCACTATTAGAATTCTCAAACATTGTTTGGTCACCATATTATCAGGTATATGCAAACCGCCTATACCTTGAGACGGAAATAATAGTCAGTGACGTCAGTCACTCGTTCGAAAACAGACCAACGTGAGCGGCTTAAAGTAATATTTGATATTTAACAATAAATCTGGTATGAAATGCTCGCAAAATGCCGCTTATTCTAAATGCGGACACAGAGTTCCGGCACAAAACGTGCACCGCTGCCAAATTCATTGCGGCCCGTATCCGCGCGTTACGGGGAGCATTTGAAGCAGCTGTACTTTAACAGAGGTTCGCGATCGACGGTCGTAAATATACTGATATTTTACGACCGTCGGGGGGAGGTCGCAACGTTGCAACAGTAAACGAGCATGTACGCTGTGAGAGATCTGTTGCATAGTCGCGCTTGCGGGTTTAGGTTATCGTTTTGTTTTAACATTGAAAATGTTTCTGCTTTCCTAAATAGGGCCTCAAATCGTGAAAAAATGCATGCTACATTTGCCACATTCATGACGTCGTACCCGTGAGAGATCGTGTTAGCTTGTTTATTTAAACTTAAATTGATTGTAACGTATCGGAATCAGTTCTAATTACTAAAATAAATTGGAACTAACTGAAACTAACCGAAAGTGTATTGAACGACTATCCAAAACTAACGAAAAGCACCAAAACGGGCTAAAACGTATCGAAATAGATTTTAAATATTGAAGTAAGTTAAAACTAACCCAAATTAACCGAATTTTATTGACTAACCAAAACTAACCAAAGACATTAAAATTGCTTATAACGTATCGGAACCGGTTCAAATTACTAAAATAAATTGGAACTAATTGGAAGTAACCGAAAAACGATTGAAAATATCCAAAAATAACTAAAAGCACCAAAACGGGCTAAAACATATCGAAATAGATTAAAAAGATTGAAGTAGTTAAAACTTACCCAAATTAACCGAATTTAGGTGACTA
>MU190402.1:31225-43340 GCA_016904865.1 Pissodes strobi
ACCAAAACGGGTAAAACATATCGAAATAGATTAAAAATATTGAAGTAAGTTAAAATTAACCCAAATTAACCGAATTTTGGCGACTAACTAAAATTAACCATAACGTATCGGAACCGGTTCAAATTACTAAAATAATTTAAAACTAACTAAAGCTAACCGAAAACTGATTGAATGACTAACCAAAACTAATCACAAGTAACCAAAAGCACCAAAACGGGCTAAACCGTATCGGAATAGATTGCAAAAATTAAAGTAAGTTAAAACTAATCAAAACAAACCGAATTTTAGCTGCAAAAATGCAGCTAACCAAAACTAACCAAAAGGATTAAATTTGATTATAACGTATCGGAGTCTGTTCAAATGACTAAAAAAAAATTGAGCGAGTCTGGTAGTAGTCCAGACATTGATGTGTAAATATATCCTCTAACGACATCGGTTGTAAAAAACGACAGCAGCACGTTGTGTTCCCGAGCGGTCACCCATCCAAGTACTAACCCCGCTCGACGTTGCTTAACTTCGTGATCGAACTGGCATTTTTAACATGCTATGGCCATTGTTGCGTTTTACCTTGTTCTTGTTCACCTTGCCAAGGTCTCACCCCAAAAAGGGTTTGGCTTTGCTGCAAGGCAATTCGCCAGTACGATTTGAGGGGACCTCCAATAAGTCGGGCCTGTGCCCCTGGAGATTCCCGAGCTTTGCACAAATATAAGCTATTAAATTGCACAGACAGAAATGGTCCCACAGGGACATCCGGTCCCTCCCGGCATGGATACCGGCGTGAATGGGTATTTCTTCTGGCTATAAACTATGAAATGCACAGAATTGTTTCTGGCTAATGAACTGCACGGCTAGTGTCTTATGCAAAGGGGCTTCACACAATGCAGATATAACCAGTTGCTGTCAGAGAGACTTCCCATCTCCGCAGGGCCTATGCCCCGACTCCTTCAGATCACGTAATCACGTGCAGGAATTTGGAAGAATCTTCGTAGGAATCGACCCTACATTAAGCGACCCACCCTAAACACTGTCCCAACCGGCCACGACTTCCCTTTTCGAACCGATGGTGCCCCCAACGCTTTCAGCCGTGAATAACGTGCACTTCTCGTGTGAAGTCAGGTTAAAAACCAGACTTCCTTCCCACGCCCGAACACCACCAACTCCAAAACGGAAGTGCGGCGTTTTACCTTGGTCATAGAATAAAAATTAGGTTTAATAACCAAGTTTAAAATAATAAAAAATCAACGCGAACGAAGCCTCGGATAAAAGCTAAAAGTGTCCTATGTTCTTTACTATACTCTTGAAAATATTTGTACAAAATTTCATGATCGGAACAGTTTATGCGTGAAAGCTTAAGAACAACAAACAAACAAAAACATTCGCATCTGTAATATTAGTTAGGATTATTTTATAATACTTACTGGCAGCTTCGGAGTGGATTAATTCACTGCACAAATTCGACACGATAATCTAATGCCATCAGGAATAACATCAATATATGGACACAGCTTATTTACCTAGTAATGGTGGGCCGACGTCCTTAGATTTGGGAAAGTCAATAACCAAATTTTGCAAATTTTAGAAGAGGGCTATGACTCAATATTGTTTTAAACGTCTGGGCATCTGAATAATACTTTTGACAGTTCGTTTAATTTAAAATAATAATATGCTCTTTTATCATCTAAAATCCGTTTAAAAGCGATTTTAAATGACAAAATTATATAAAAACCCGAAAATTCGGACTCTTTAGGACGATAGCCGTGGCTTCTGACGAATTTGTCGTGGATTTTGAAGCGAAAATTCATTTTAAATTCAACCGTCCCTTAAAAATAAGCTGTGCTATGGATCCAAATACACTGCGAATATAATAATTAATAAATAATAATTTTGACGGTTCGTTTAATTTAAAATATGCTTTTTTATCATCTAAAATCCATTTAAAATTATTTTAAATGGCAAATTGGATATAATACCGCCCTAGCGGCTAGAATCGGTTTACACATTTTCGTCCCATTTGCCGAGATTTGCCCTCATATTGCCGCGTAAGATGTTTACACATCAATAAGTTGGAACTAACGGAAAGTTGTTTGAACGACTAACCAAAAGTGACTAGAAATAGCCAAAACGGGCTAAACAGAATCAGAACAGGTTAAAAATATTGCAGTAACGTTATGGCTATAGTCAAAAGCGGTCTTATCGTGCGGGTCCAAAGGTCACATTTTTATTTATTATTTATTTATTTATTTATTTATTATTTATTATTATTATTTTTCATTAAATGTCATTACTTTGACAGATTTTACACGCAAAATCTGCCAGAAATGAAGTTTTTACTGAAAATTGTGACCTTTGGACCCGCACGATAAGATCGCTTTTGACTATAATTATATTATATTAATAGATTTTCCTATCTAAAAGTAAAGAGTAATTTTTTCGGTTTTCATATCTGCACATTTTTGATGTGTAAACATCTTACGCGGCGGTATGAGGGTAAATCTCGGCAAATGGAAAGTAAATGTGTAAACCGATTCTAGCCGCTAGGACAGTACTATATACAATTTTGCAATTTAAAATCGTTTCAAACGGATTTTAGACGATAAAAAAGCATAATATTATTTTAAATTATACGAACTGTCAAAAGTATTATTCAGATGCCCAGACGTTTAAAGCAGTAAAATTTGAAAAAGCTGGTTATTGATTGTCCCAAATCAAAGGATGTCGGCCCAAGATTATAAGGTAAATATGCTGTGTTCATATGTTGATGTTATTCCTGGTGGCATTAGATTTTCGTGTAGAATTTGTGCAGTGAATTAATCCGCTCCGAAGCTGCCAGTGCGTATTATTAAAGAATCCTAACTAATATTATAAATGCGAATGTTTTTGTTTTTATTCTATGAACATGCTAAAATGTACAGGTAAGGACCATAGCACGTTGAAAAGCTTTTTAAGATTCTTTACACAAATAGTGCACTATGTAAAAATCGACCTCTCCTATTGGTCGATCCATCTCGTATTACAATATGTCTTCGTGATGCAAACAATTTCTGTCAAGAGGTCTCTTGGTGTAGATGTTTAGACAACTGGGTCTCACCTGGACGGCCCAGGTTCAAACCCCGTTGCTTTTTTTCTTATTCTTTTTAAGATTATGTTTCTAAACAGTTTTTTCCTTGATTTTGGGTATGTCTTGGGTTAGTTTGGGTTAGCACCTGGTTAGTTTCCTTTCCTTGAGCCCCCGTAGCGAGCGAAGCGAGAAGTTAAGCAACGTCGGGCGTGATTAGTACTTGGATGGGTTACCGCTTGGGAACATAACTTGCTGCTGTCATTTTTTTTACAACCGATGTCGTTATTGGATATGTTTACACATTAGTCTCGAGTACTAGCAGACTCGCTTAATTTTTTTATTTATTTTTGCTTTAATTATGATAATGTTTAATATTATTGCTAAAAATGCATTACTTTAATTATATAACTATATTATAAACACTCGTGTGTTTGTATTTTTACATTTTTAATCTCTGCTTTTGGAAACTAAATGAATTTCAACGCAAATCGCATTTTTGCGTTTTTATTCATCATTTTCAATTCAACAAAAAATGTGGGATTTGGATACTACGGTCGAAGTTAGAGTTGAACCTCTTATTATCAATGTTGGTTCCGAAAGTAGTGATAGTAATGATTCTGAATCAAATTCTGATCAAACCTCCGATAACGAGTAGTAAACTTAAACTTTTATTGATGTTTGATGTAAACTTTCGATGCGACTTTCAATATGGTATTTTATGATAAGAAAAACCCCTTATCGTCCATGACTCTTTTTTTCCTAGCCTTAATGAATATTTTAGTATCTGTTTGTAGTACGATTTTGTTGCTTATTACTAGATTTAGGAATAATTTTAAATATACGTTTTTTGCATATTTTAGAATAAAGCTGGATTTATAGATTGACATAACATAAGCATAGCATAAGCATAAGAAGTTAAACATTCATATTTAAATTAGGCAATTTATAGATCGACATAACATAAGACACAACATAAGCTTGACATAAGAAGTTGACCAATGTTCAACTTTCTATGCTATGTGCTTATGTTCGACCAATGAAAACACAGAATTTTAATTGTATTTACCTTTTGAGAGAATGACATATGCGATGTTCAATCAAGTTTGGTGTTTTGGCTTTTTGAATGCTTGTTCTTTTTGAGAATCGTAAGGATTTATAAATTAATATACATATGACTCTATAATATACTTCTTTAAAAAATTTAAAACAAAATTATGAAATTTGTAAGGTTAGTATTTGCGATTTACGGCTCAGGCGCAACATAACATAAGCCTATATTTATAAACGGACCATTTCTTGTAATGTGCTTATGCAATGCTATGTCTATGCTATGCTTATGTTATGTCAATCTATAAATCCAGCTTTAAATCATGCATATTTATGTGCATAAACTTTATTTTTCTAAGTGGATATTTGCCTAAGTTTACTTATTACTATTCCATTATATAGTTATTATAACATATTAATTTACAAAGCAATTGTATCCGCCGCTGGAATTTCCTTCTCTCTTCCCTTACCCCTCGAGGCGCGCCTTAAAACTAAAAATGAGTCACTGACTATTATTTCCGACTTGAACTTTATAGAGATGGTACAATACAAATTTATTAAATATTGTAAATACCAATTACTGTGTCAAGGTATTTTACTTAACGTTGAGCAAACTATGATATACCTTGATATTCCTGAGCTCAGCAAAAGAAGAGAATATTATGATGTCTGTTTTGCTTTTAATGTTCTTGATGGTTTCATTAAAAGCCCTGAATGCTTGTCTTTATTTGGCCTTCATGTCCCAGCTCGACAGACTCGTAATCATTATCTTCTTCATATACCCAACTGTCGTACATGGTATATGTTGTTTAGGCAAATAAATAAATAAATCACTACAATTTTTTGAGAGTTATTTCAAATTAAATCATTTACAGTGATATATCTATTTATCAGTGAGTAGGTACCTACAATTTGATTTGAAGTTAATTGAAAATTGGATTAATTTAATCAATTGTGACATTATAATATTAGACTGCATACCTACATTCAGTTTTGTAGGAAAATATTCTTATTTAGACATAGTATAATGAAAGACACTTTTCATATAGACAGTTTTGTATGGAACTAAATGGTTTGGCTGTTAGACTACAGGGCGAATGCCATCCAGAAACTTGCACCCAAATGACAGCCACCGAACAATGGATATTTCTATGTGCTGCTCATAAAACTCCCAAAGAATGTCCGGCAATAGATTATACCAGGCACACATTAGATGGTGCAGCATGTTTGTTAAATAGCAATAAATATTTTCCTAGCAGGTAAGGCATAGACTTAGATACTCTCACATATATATATCAGGTCAGATGGTAATTTATGTAACCATAATTGTCATGTGAATTGAGAAAACTTTACTGTTATTTATCTATTTTAGAGTTAGCATCAAAGAATCGTCGGTAGCCAAGTTAGGTTCAGTCTGTAGGCGAGTATACCGAATTTTTTCGCATGCTTATTTCCATCATAGGCAAATATTTGATGAATTTGAGAATGAGACGTGTTTGTGTAAGAGATTTACCCAATTTGTGACAAAATACAATCTGATGTCCAAGGACAATCTTATTGTACCGATTCTGGAAGAGGACAACACTCCGGGGGAGTCTGAAGCATAATGCACAACTAATCTGTAATTATGGTTAAATGTACAGCGTGTGTCACAAAGAGCTTCCACTCGAATTTTTCCAGGAAGGTTTTTGGCGCTCGCTGGACCTCGAATAGCTGACCGAAAATAAGATGTGTTCCTATAATGCAATACCTAATTTTAACTATTACACACAACGCACCTTAAACATGTTTATGTCATAACCTCGAATAAATTGGCTTGTATAGTCTTGCCTTAGTGACCAATATTTAACAATTTTATTTTGGATCAGCTTATATTAAGAGATCTTACAATATCAGGCGCAACTTCTTCCTCAAAAAATTCCAATGAAAGCTCGTTGTGGTGTGGCGCGCTTTTAAGTGGATTCAAGTTTCCAGTTATATACTGCTGGAGGCCAAATTGTCAGGTTGAAGCATCACTGTAGAAAGCACTTTTCCTTTGTGTGTGGACCGTTTTTTTTTTTAAGAGAAACTATCTTGTTTTTAATATGTTAATCACATTAACAAAGCACATTTAAACGATATATAATATTGGGGTGTGCCACTGTGAGTGTAGGTCAAGTGTTGTATAACCCTAACTGTAGGTTATTAAAATGGCAGTCTAATTGTTGAAAACAGTACAGCCATGTATGTTTTCTTACAAGGAAAACACCAAAATAGTTAAATTGACGAACGTACGTATCTTGAGGTCAGAAAAAAATGATAATAGCATACTTTGAGTTTCATCATTTCTAGGACTAAATGTGTCTATTGCTCCTTTTTATATATTGCTTTATTTTGAATATTGAAGTGCACATCATTTAGTTTTCTTATTCATGAAGTCAACTTAATTTCGGATGCAAGTCTATGTGCACAGATGTACTATACCATTGTTTATTTGATTTTTTTAAAAATTATTGTGTTCAACCTTAGTCAGTCTTCATGTATATTTATTGCAAACTATTTGAAAGTTATGGCACTTATTGCTTCACTTTTGTTGAATAAGTATAAGAACACTATTATCTTATTAAACGGAAAGGTTTTGATTAAGTATTACTTATTAAGGTGCTTTACAATCAAAGACACAATTTATATAGTTTGTTGTAATAATTCTGTCAAATCCGGAAATCTGTACCTATATATTTCGCTCATATTACCAGTGGTCAAATCAAGCACTCCAAAGATTGCTTGAGCATTTGTCCACGGATAATATATTAGTAGATCTCGATGTAGATATAAAAATGATGTATATATGTTGAGTGTTACATTGATACGAGTCTTTTTTAGATGAAAGGAACAACAATCTGAATGTGTTTTTTTTATGAATATCATTTTTACATTAACAGATCTTTAGAGCTCATTATTCCGTCGAATCCGGAATTTTCGTGACTAGTTACTAGCGTAATGGTATTGTACAATTTGGAGAAACCTATGTCTAGTCTAGGCATATATATTTAGTCCAGTCGTAGCTGTATACTTGTAGAGCGCGCTTTTCCTGTGTATCTGGAATAGATATTCGTTCACTTTCTCTGTAAAAATATCGCTATTTAATCAGATATTTTTGACTATTCATGTTCGCATAATTTTACTTCACCATATCGCAAATAAACATAATTCTAGCAATTGGCAACAGTCTGTTGTGGTGAAGTACGAAGATGATTGCTATTTCCATACTGTTTGTACAACCTTATTTAAAAAAAAATATATTTATTCTATTTTTATTATGATTCAATATTTATTAAATTTTCAAAATGTAACATGAATAATGTACGATAATAAAGTTTTATTTGACATTTTGCATTTGCCTAGTTTTAAATAGTAATATTAATAGTGCCCTTGTGCATCAAAAGTAGGTAATAGATAAAACACATTTCTTCCTGTATATAATTTATTTAAATTATACCCCATAGATTGTTTTAATCATACCATACCCTACAATGTGTAAGGTTAAGAAATCTGCGTCAGAAAGTTCAACAGATAATCTTGTATTGCTTGTAAATATTCACACCAAAAATCAAACTGGGGAAGTACTTATTCTATATTTTCTCTTTCTTTCCATTTTTCCTTTAGTTCTCTCATTTTGTCCCTTTTTTGTTCCCTAGCATTTCTTTTCTTATCTTGTATCCGTTTGGTCTGAGCCTCTATACTATTTTCACCATTAAAATGATGATCCAGTTTTGTAATAAGATTTAGTCTGGCTCTCTTTTTGTTTTGCTCTACTGATCTCGTTTCTTGACATTTTACAACAATTCCTAAAATAATATATTTAAAAATGTACCAAAACAGCCCATCAGAAACTTGATCTTACTTATTTTGAAAAAAAAATGGGAGAGTAAATTTATTGATTGTATTTTATTTATTTAGATATCCATGCTATATTTTATAAATCAGACTAAGACAGTTCAAAAAGCTCCAATGCCTAAAAAATCGGTTTTCCTATTTCAAAAAAAAAAATAATTCAAATTCAAAATATGCTTTATTGTCTAAGACTCAAAAATAATCTCATTGACAAAGCTACTAAACACTAATCAAAACCACAATATTAAAATAACAATTATTATAGCGACAAATCTTATTAAAATTAACAGAGCACAGAAACTTTGGAAATACATTATTAAAATTAACAGAGCACAGAAACTTTGGAAATACAACTTTTACTATGCATCACATGCGACTCCAAACATACAATCAAATAAAAACCAACTCAGTCCAAATCAAGCACCTGAGTCCAAAAAGAACTCATCCACGCTATAGTAAACCTTTCCAATCAGAAATTCTTTTACAGCTTTTTTAAAATGCCTTCTACAGCCAATTCGTCTTATGGAACCTGGTAGTCTATTAAACATCTTCTTTCCCGAATATATGACTGATCGCTTTATTAGTTCAGTAGTTGGTATAGTAAGTTTAACAGTAAAATCATTAAAACGAGTTGCATAACTACACTGTTGCTCAATTTCCGATCGAAATTTTTCACGGACAAGACATACCGTTTCCAGAATAAACAATGAAGCCAGGGTAAGTATCCTCAAGGAGAGGAATAGTGGTCTGCACGACTCTCTGGGCTTAGCCCTGCATACAAATCTTATTGCTCGTTTCTGCAAGACAAAAACCGATCGAAAAAGACAATCCCCACAACATCCCCAAAAACATATGCCATAGCGAAGGCGTGCCTCAATCAGCGCATAGTACACACTCTTTGCACATCGATATCCAATTCGCGAGAGATGACCCTGATCGCATAGCAGCTCTGTGCAAGCCTCTTATTCAAAGATAAAACATGATCTGCAAATTTCAGTTTGTCGTCAATATGAATACCAAGGAATTTGTTGACCTGGAGGTTAGTTACAGGTTTGGTATCCAATAGAATATTGTTTAAATCACACTTAAAACACACGACATTTGTTTTACTTACATTCAATGTTAAATAGTTAGCATCGCACCATTTCTTGAGAGTGATTAAATCCCTCGCAATCATGCCCTGAAGCTGCAGAGGATCCTTGTGCCGCCAGAGTATAGTGGTATCATCGGCGAAAACGGTAAAAGTCCCAGATATGTTTAAACAGGGCAGGTCATTGACATAAATTAGAAATAATAAGGGCCCGAGTACAGACCCCTGGGGAACACCCGCAGAGACTTTCAATTTGTTTGATTCCGTACCGTTTATGCTGACGCTCTGACACCTATTTGACAAGTAGGAGGCAAACCACTCCAAGGCTCTACCCCTGAATCCATGCCTTTCAAGTTTATTGAGCAGCACTCTGTGATTCACACAGTCAAAAGCCTTTGCGATATCACAGAATACCGCTGCAGCAACATCCCCCTCATTTAGTCCACAGTACAATGCATGTAAGAATGAGAATATAGCATCATTCGTGCTCATGGAATTTAAAAAGCCGAACTGTGAAGCATTAAGCAATCTATGTTTCTCAAGAAAACCCAACATACGTTTCTTAACGAGTCTCTCTATGACTTTTGCTAGCGTTGGTAACATTGAAATGGGACGGTAGTTGGAACATAATTCAGGATTACCCCCTTTATAAAAAGGAACGACAGTTGCTTGTTTTAAGCAAGATGGAAAGATGCCCATAGAGAAAGACCAATTTATAGCCATGGCCATAGTATGAATAGCAATATGTGGAAGTCTAGCAAGAACCCTCAATGACATCCTATCCCATCCGGTTGCATTCTTATTTTTAATGTCTTTAAACGTTTGTTCCAGTTCATTGACGTCAGTTGGCGAAAAGAAAAAGGTGTCTCGTACTGAAATATTAGCAAGGTATCCCAAAGCATCCTCTCTGACTCTCACTCTGCTCGACAACTCTTCGGCAATAGTACAATAAAATGAATTTAAATCGTTTGCATCAATACCGCAATCATGCAATCCCCGCTTTGCGCCACTCAAATCTCTAACAATATTCCAGGATTCCTTTTGTTTATTGTAACTTTTTTTTATTCTGTTACAAAAATAGTCACGTTTTGCCACAACAATAAGTTTCCTATATATATGTCGGTATTTACTAAAATATTCCATAAACATAGCATTATTAAAGAAAAACTTCCGTGTTTTATGCAAGCAACGCATATTTTGTGCCGATATCTTCAAACCCTTTGTAAACCAAGGGCTATTGATTTTCTTTTTTAAAGTTCTGATCGGAAAGGCCCCATCAATCAAACCCAGCAACATGCAATGGAATTGATCGAGTGGATTCACTGAGCTAAATATTCCATTCCACCTCGCAGCAGCACACAATTCAGTAAACCTATTGAAATTTTTTTTTGTATACAACCTACCTCAACGTTTATATGCTCGTACCGTATTACATTTTACACCAATTCTAAATTCACTCAGAATGGCTTCATGATCTGATATACCCGCATTAACTACTAGAGTTTTTACATTTTTTATTTTGTCATTTTCATTCGAACACATATAATCCAATAGCTTAGCAGAGGACTGAGTGATTCTCGTAGGTTCCTTCACATGCATCGTTAGATTGAAGGAATAAAACAGATTGCTAATTAAGATAACATTTGAGTGAAATTTGTCAAGATAATCTATATTAAAGTCACCTGATAAAATAATATCTGCACGAGAAGGAATTTCAGAGATCAAGAGCTCCAGTCTAGTTATAAATAAATTTGCATTTGCCTTGGGTGGCCTATATAAACAGATAATAAAAACATTCAAATCAAGTGAACAAACCACAGAGAACTCGAACTCCCCCTCAACCAACATGACATTACACCTATCAAAACTAATAAAAGAAAACAAGTTCAAAAAGTGTTTTTCAATTAATATTAAAGAACCGCCGTGAATTGTGTTTATTCTAGAGTATTTAGTCACTACTTGGTAGTCAGGTAAAAATATATTTTCATTTTCATTAAGCCAATGTTCTGTTAAAAGAATTATGTGCGGATAATTAAGAGAATTAACAAATAGCAGCAGTTCGTCAGTCTTGTTTCGAGCACTTTGTATGTTCAAGTGCATTATCTTAAAGAAAACTCCCTTACTTAGCCTAAAAAATCACTGCTCTTTGGTTCCTTTTCCGAAATTGACGTCGTCCGAGTCCGCTTAATCTCAGGGTTCAACACTAGAGGAACAGTTGGTGCCAGATCGTTTTTACACCCCTTTTTAATATTTACATTCAATATATGACTTATTATAAACTTACAAATTAGTTTTTTTGAGTTATAGGATGGTACACCATAGTAAGATCGTTCATAGTTATGCATGAAGCTGTCAAAAGTTAAAAACACTGATTTGTTGGGGCCGCTATGCACTAATGAACACATCAAAAGATTATTACTATAAATGAAATCATTGATAACTTTCCGGTTTAGAGCAAATGGAGGACCGATGATCGACAAGTTTGTCGTTTGCGAAACAGATAACAGTTTATTAACATCATCGTTTGTAATTTGTATTCCTCTAATAGCATTTTCAGAGCCAACAAAAACAACGTCTACCATAGTTCAAGGCTTGCTCTACAATCTCATTAAACAAAATGCGTGGTTTATACTGGCAATTTATATCACAACTGGACTGGAATGAATTTTTTATCAAGCCAGCACAACCCTTTATACTGTGATAATCACCAATTAAAGTTAACTGGGGATTTCTTACCCGTTTAGAATAGCCATTATGGTTTTTCTGAGATGATATTGGAGAGTTAGATTTCATATTGAATTTAAGTGTATAAGAGTGATAGCTCATGTGGGTTATAGAGAGAGCTGTAGGCTACACTTCAAACAACTGAAAGTGCTTACCATCCGATGTGCATATATTCTGGTATGCCTAGTATTTGCCAAGCAAAACTTTTCCAGGTTTATGACTCATGCTGATACTCATTAACACTACATCAGAAATAACAACTCCTTGGTGACACCGTATCTGAGGCTTTCTTGGTCTCGAACGGGATCAATTTCTTTAATGCC
>MU190403.1:22658-37698 GCA_016904865.1 Pissodes strobi
TATATAATGTAATGGTTCACACTACACCCAGAGCAATGTCAGGAATATCCCAATCCCTGGTTGAAGACATGTCTTGAATCACATCAAGCCCAATGCTCCATGTCCACAATGAAAACACCACGACAAGAGTGAGACTTTTGAAAATCCTACCCCAGATAGTTTCGTCCTTTCGGGACTCATCAGAGGAACGTGTGTGGGCTTTCACCCACTAGCTGAAGTACTTGGGGAAATGGATATTGAACTTCAACTTGGAAGAATTAAATTACACCACACAGTGTTAGGAGCCGACATAGGAGACGAATTTATTTTGGGGATGGATCTCATTGGCCAACAAGGATTCTCTTTTGACAGCAAGCTTAATCTTTTGAAGTTTGGCACCGAAGAGTTCATCCTTACCAAAACAGACGATGGCACACCGACTAAAATAGTGGCGGCATGTACTGTCAGAATAAGCGGAGATACCGAGCAGATAATTTTTGGGAAATTGGGGAAGGATTTTGGAGGCCTCATCGGACTTATCCAATATCACGATTTGCCTTGAAAACACCCCATAGGCAAAGACTAGTTAAAACCGACGGCGATATAACGATAAAGATAGCAAATATTTCACCTAATTCCATCAAAATCAATAAAGGGGATGTAATAGCCACTTGCGAACCGGTGCAATGGGTAACCAGTTGCGAAACGCGGTCAGAAATAACACCCTCAACATCACCTTAGGTAGTCCTAGAACATGGTCCTAGAACATTTCCAGAAGTCGTGGCATCATCTGTCTTCCGAAGAACTGAGGAGAGCTAGACAATTTATCAAAGAGCAGAGCACAGCCTTTGAAAGGGAAAATGGCAATACTGGAAGAACGAACATCATAAAACATAAAATCGACATTGGAAGTGCTCACCCCATACGCCAGCATACTCGGAGGCCACCAGTGATGAAGCATAACAAAATGCTTGACGATGGAATTATTGAAGAATCATCAAGCCCGTGGTCGTCTCCTGTTGTCTTAGTCACCAAGAAGGATGGAACTACCAGATTCTGCGTGGACTATAGAAAGCTCAATGACGCCACCAAGAAAGACAGCTATCCACTTCCCAGAATTGATGACACGTTGACGACACTAGCAGGTTCTCATTGGCTCTCAACACTCGATTTAAATAAAGAGCGGCTACTGGTAAGTAGGCATCGACGAACAAGATAATGAAAATGCTGCTTTTTCTACCGGCAGTGGTTTATATCAGTTTAGAGTTATGCCCTTCGGACTATGCAATGCCCCTGCTACTTTTGAGCGTCTTATGGAAGTTGTTCTACGAGGCATTACTTGGAAGACATATCTGGTCTATCTTGATGATATACTGGTAATGGGAAAAACTTTCGAAGAGCACCTACAAAACCTGCATGAAGTTTTTACTAGAATCAAGAATGCTCAGCTCATACTGAATCCAAAGAAATGTTTTCTTTTCCAACAAAAACTTGAATTTTTCGGGCATGTCGTGTCATCACAGGGAATCCAAACCGACCAACAGAAGATTACAGCAATCAAGGACTGGCCTCATCCTCGCGACAAACATGAACTGCGGAGCTTCCTCGGACTATGTACCTACTATAGAAGATTTGTTGAACGATTTGCAAATATAGCTGCACCTCTACATAAGCTCACTGAAGAACAAATTATAACTGGGATCAAAACTGTGATTCTGCGTTCAGGAAATTAAAAGCGGCTCTATGTTCTAGTCCAATATTGGGATATCCGGAACAAAAGGGTAAATTGGTATTGGACACAGACGCAAGCAACACCGGCATCGGAGCAGTTTTATCGCAAGTACAAGCAGGAGAAGAACGAGTTATCGAATACTACAGCAGATTTGGTGTTCCGTTAGAGCTGCACTCAGATCAAGGACGCAACTTCGAATCCAAGGTTTTTCAGAAAGTCTGTGATTTACTTAACATCCATAAAACACGGACTATCGCCTTACATCCACAATCAGACGGCATGGTTGAGAGGTTTAATAAGACCATTGAAGAACATTTGTCAAAGGTCGTAGATGAACATCAGAAGGATTGAGACCAACACATACCACTATTTTTGATGGCCTATAGATCAGCATTTCATGACACGACAGGACTAACACCAGCCATGGTTTTATTTGGAAGAGAACTCCGTTTACCCTGTGACCTATTATTCGGAAAGCCAGACAACGAGGATATGAAAATTCATAACTACGCAGACTCCCTCAAGGAAAAGTTACTATACATTCATGAATTAGTCAGAGAAAACACGGAGAAAGCCAGTGACCGAATGAAGACACGATATGATCTCAAAGCTAATTCTATGGGATTTCAAATGAACGATAGTCTGGTTATATAATCCGCAAAGGAAGAAAGGAAGATCTCCCAAGCTAACGCCAGTATGGGAAGGGCCCTATACAGTCATCAAAATAATTAATGACGTTATGTATAGAATTCAGCGTAGTCCCAGAAGCAAACTGAAAGTTGTTTACCTCGACAGGCTGAAAGCATATCACGGACATGCAGTATCTGATCGGGACGATCAGGTTTAAGAGGGAGGCAATATCACGACTAACAACCATCCGAACGTTTTTGTGCTACCCTATAGAACTGGCCTTGCAGCGTACCGCTTCTCTGTCTGTATGAGTCATCGCCCGGCCGGCCGCGAAGATCTAGGAACGCTGGAAGTATCTCGATGGCCGATAATCATATCGAGTGGCCTCGGAATACTTCTCGAGTATTCTTGATAGATTTGAGATTATATATAAGGAGCAGACCCAAGGCGAATGCTAGTTAGTTAATCATTAAGTGTCGAATTGTAAAGAGATATTAGTTGTAAAGTTATAAGAGTAGTTAAGTGTGTTGTAGGTTTTCACGGATGGTGGAAAATGTATAAACAATATTTCGGCTGTGAATCCGTTCAATTTGAAATTCTTCATCTTCACGACGTTTCGCCAGAATCGCATCTAGCATTATCAGACTGTTATATTAATCAATGTGAAAATGCCTTTATCTAATGAGGATAAAGTTGAAATTGTTTTGATTGTGGAAAATAAATACAAAACGCGCCGAGAAGCTTCAACAGAGTCTAATGCTAACCATCCTGAAAGTGAAAATATTAGCCACGTAACTGTGGGCAAGTTTATGAATAAATTCCAGTCCTGTTAACCAAATTTTTTTAAGTTTCAACTGGCTGTGAACCAAGAAAATAATAAGGATATGAGCTCGATGTATCGCTTCATGATAGGAAAGAACCCAAAAAAGCCTTACCCAAAGACTCCATGATCTAGGTTACTCAACTAAATTTATTATTATTTTTTCGATCAATGACATTAATGGGCCGACTGCAGATATTATTGAAGATTTAACCCTGAATGTAAGGCAACATCTAATATTTCAGTTGGATGGTGCGCCTTGCCGTTTCTCGGCTTAACTTCAATTGTAGAGGAAAATGGATTGTGTGGGCTTCGAATGAAGACGACAATTTTTCAGATTGGCCACCGAAGTCCCCGACCTTACACCTTCTTTCATCCTGTGGGGACGAATTAATGAAATTGTTTTCAAAGACAGATTTTAAATCTTATTCAATTAAGAAACAGGATACGACAAGCCTGTGAAGAAATCCCAGCTGATCATGAAAGAAATGCTGTTCGCCGGTAAAAAAAACTTATGAAGTGCATTGAAAATAACGGTGGTTCTGCTGAAGCCTAAAATTTTTTTATTAGATATGTTAGTATGTATATATACCGGGTGACAACGAAACTACTACCCAGGCCCAGATTTTAAAATGGCTTGAGATAAAATTTTGAAATTTTCACCGACCATAGGGTTCAGTGACGTGCACATTTCAACCAAAGAAACAATTGACAGTCACTTCCGGTTTCACCGGAAACGACATAAGTTTAACTTTTTTAAATGGCAACCCCCTTATATTTTTGCATATTTGAATTCTACGAAAAATTCTAAACATTTTTTATGTAGCATGTACTATAGCTAAAGTTAATAGATTTTGACTTATGAGACTTTAAAGTTTATCCTATTTTGACATTTATTTGCATTTTATAAGAAAACAACATGTGCTACGACCAAAACAAATGGTGCAATTTATACGTCAACCAAGGCGCTCTAGGATGGCAGAATAAAAAATTTGAAATTAAGAGTTTTCAAAAATTGATATTTTTGATATGTTGATTTTCAATTTTTCATCGATTTTTGTATGAAAACGGTTTAACCTACAGCCATGAGACTTTTACTACCCAATCTTACTTTTTTCTCTTCTTTCCATTTATATCCTTAGTTTTCATTTTCAAACAACGGATATTATTTTTTATTATGCTTATTGGATCCTTAAAAATGGTATTTAGTGGCTGGCTTTTATTAAAATAAAAATAATCATGTTTAGCCATGACACAGGTTGCTATGGTTTTTAAAAACAATTGAATTTTGACAGGTAACTTTTATCTTGCCATTTTAAACAGATTGCAAAGAACTTTTAGTCTAAGCCGAAAAAAAGTCACGAAACAAAGCACGATAATTTACACAAATTGCAACAAAAATTATGAAATCTGCCGAAGACACAGGGGTAATAATTTACTTGATATGGATATGAAACAATAAAATGAATTGAGATCGTTAGCATTTAAAGAGCTAGAAATCGGAGTAGTTTTATTTTTCCGTCGCAGGTGATTGACAATTCTCCAGGATTCTTTTGACTTATTGGAGGATTTCAAAATTCTAATCTGAAAATATGACTTCTTGGCGTGTATTTATTAAAATAGCTGACGAAATTAGCATTACCTATTGCAAACTTTCTTATATAGTGAACACAACGCATATTTTTTCCCAAAACACGCAAAGCCTTTGTATACCATGGTCTCCTATTCTTTATTTTTACAAGCGGAAAGGCCATGTTAAATTCGCCCTAAATGACGGAATGGAACTCTTCCAGCGGATTCTCTGTGGCTAAAACACTATTCCAGTCTGCCTGACGCTCCAGCACCAGAGCCAACCGATAAGGAACATGATACAGCTTCATGACCAGACAACCCGGCATTAACATTGTACATTTAACTTCATCCTTATTGAAATTAGTGCACACATAGTCTAAAATAGAGGATGAAAGCGCCGAAAACCGAGTATATAATTAAAAATATCAACATGTTCAGTACGCTTTAACCAGTGCTCAACCAAAACAACAGCACAAGGAACCTCTAAAGATTCCAAAAACAACAACAATTCATCGTCCTTAGATCTAAAAGACTGAATATTCAGCAGCACTATGGTAAGACCATCACAGACTGAACCCGATCCAAAAAAGATGAATCAGACGCCTGACCGTGAACTCCTTGATAAAACTGAATTCAACACAACACTATGACACTCATCAGAGTTTCTGAATTAGAGAGAGTTATTTCTCGTTCGAATTTTAGCAGCTGTATTTGTGAGATGTTTTTTGTAAGTCAGGGTTCTGTCGAGGTACTCCTAGGTATTTTGGAGTTTTATTGAAAGGTGTTGTTATCGAGGCATACCTTAAGCTCTTTGTTGGCTAGTTTATTATTAAGGTGGAAACACGAGGTCTCTGTTTTAGTTGAGCTGGGTTGGAGCCTCCATTTACGAATATAATTTCCTAGAATTACTAAGTCCCTAGTCAGTACTTTCTCCCTGGCTACCATGCTCTTGTCTTGTGTGGCTGTCGCCCAGTCGTCGGCATATCCAAACTTTTTTGATGTAGGCGCAGGCATATCCGCAATATATAGGTTGAAAAGTAGTCATCGTGCAGTATGGGACAAATACGTCGCCAGCTTGTGAAGTAGGGGGGAATTTGAAATTTTGACATGAAAAACTAGGCCGAAAAGAAATTATTAAATATTTGTGAGGCATGGCCTATCGCAACTTGTACGAAAAGGTAGAATCAGTGGATTCATGGCTGCCGGCCGCGGGGCACGGACGGTAGGTTGTAGTTTCCAGGAGCATCGCGATTCTTTCTAGAATTGTTCGATTGTTTTGTAGCCACTCATTGTATTTCGCATATTTTCTTTTATCGATGTTTATAAAATTAGCCAGTTATATGAAAGTGAGGTGTATATAACGTACACACTCTAAGCATTTGTACAACGACTACATTAAAAAAAACCTGTTGCATTTATTTTACGCATAAGGTAATGTTTCACTGTCGGGCAACTTATTCATTATATTCTATAGTTCATTTCAAAACAATAAATCGGAAGAAGAAAATGTTCCTAAATTTTTCGTTTTCGTGAAACCTATGATTTTTCCGCGTTCGACTGGAAAATCGGAAAGTGTACTTTGTCGGACAATTGGATATATTCTACATATTTTTATTACACACTTTTTTTCGTGCGTTGCATAAACTTGTCTCGCGATTAGATTAAAAATAACAGTATCCATAAATTTTTGGACCTACACGAAATGATCGGCTTTCGGAAAAACTGGAAAAGAAAAGCTCTCACTACGAAAGTTTTTATAAAGGGAAAAGGTGGTAGACTATATTTTGTTGTTAAAAATTGGGTTATTATGATTATAAGAATTATTGTGTCTTATTTCTTTCGTTAGTAGCGCTTAACTTGGCGTTTAACTAACCTCTGTCTAGTGCACATGCACACAGACTATTGTTCCTTGTGCACTAATTCGCTATTAATATTGTTTAAGTATTTAATTGAAATTTGATTTATGTAGATTGTGACCTGTATTTCTCAGGTGAATCAGCACTTATTTGCTAACAGATGATTTGGTCGACACGTCCTTGCCGTTTACATCTTAATGGACAAAGATTAAAGACTGGCGGAGATATAACTAGCGTGTGAATATGTCACAAATTTGACAATTTAGAGGTTATCTATATAATGCATTTATTTTAACCTCGATTTTAACGTTCTAGTTTATTTGTATAGTACGTGTTTAATAAAATAACATTGCAGCTACAAATCAATGTTTGCTTTGATATTGGCACTAAAATAGCCTGTAAATATACGTCTGATAAGGCGCATTAATATATTTAGTAAAATGTTAAATATACTCAACGATGATGCAATATTTATACTAATATTTATACGTTTAGATCGTAGAATAAGTGATGAGAAATACCAGAATGAAAAAAGCAACTCGACTCGGTTAAACATTTCGAATTCCCTATATTTTATGTTATGTGCACAGGGTGGCTAACTAAGAATGCGAGGTACTGTATCTAGGAAACTATCCATCGTAGAGACTTGCGGCAAAAAATTTAATGACTAAAGCGGTCAAGAGAAAAACTTGGAAAATATTTTCAAGTTTCTAAAATGACCACTAGGGGGCGTAACTGCAATCTTGAATCTAAAAAAGTGATGTTTCTGTGAATTCCGCTATATTAACCTAAGAATAAAATTCCACATATTTGGAGTTGAGGATAATGTAAAACTTTTTTGTTTAATGCTTTTTGCTGTATCTGTAAAAATAAAGTAGTGGGGGTATTCAAAGTTTTTTTTAAATAACACCCTGTATCTGCGAAACGGCTAAGCTGATTTTAACAAACTTGGGTTATTTCAAAAGAGCTATTCTTGGGCTAAAAATATTGTATTATTTAAAGTTTCGTTAGTTTCACATGTCGCCGCTAGAGGACTATTTTCGATATTCCGACAGAAATGGTTAATTTTCTCAAAAAAATTAAATACATTGATATGATCTTTTCCCTTGAAAAAGTAGCTAAAAAATAGTTAAACAAGCTCGCGAAAACCGCTTCTCGATATCTTGTTCCTAACCCAAAATATAGGCAAAAAAAAATATTACTTACGAAAATCCCTTAATTTTTTTTTACTATATTTATCTCGAATTTTCTCTTTTATAAAAGTTGTGGCCCTGAAACGGACCGATTTAAAAAAGGAAGGTTCTGAGTGCCCCCGCATATGCTCGATATGCTGACCATCACGCCTCTCATGGGTAGACAAAACTGCAGTTTCAATTTCGGCTCTCGGTATGGTTCGTATTGCAGCACGAATCCGGTTTTTCAAATCTTCTCTGGTCGTCGGTTGAGTCTGGAACACGATGTCCTTTAACCGCCCCCATAAATAAAAATCCAGACAAGTTAAGTCTGGTGATCGCGGAGGCCATGGAAACAGACGTCCTCTTCCAATCCACCGCTGTAGAAATACTGCATCGATATGCTCTCGCACGCAAAACAAGTTTTGCCTCGTTTCCAGGGGCACATCTTTCAACAACAACGGTAATTGATTGGCCAAAAATACAAGAAAGACATTGCCATTTAGCGGTTGCTCGAAACAATATGGCCCAATAATTTTGCCTTCCAGTACGCCACATCACACATTTAAACTCCAACGTCCTTGGTGCTGAACTTCACGCATCCAATGCGGATTTTCTGCAGACCAATAGTGCATATTGTGCAGATTGACTCTCCCATTACTATTAAAAGTAGCTTCATCGGTCCAAAGAATTTGAAATAAAAATTCTCTATTTTCGCTCATCATACCTAACATCCAAAGGCAATAGTCCAACCTGCGATCAAAATCTTCCTCATTCAAAGCCTGATGTAGAACTACATGAGATGGATGCATTTTAAAAGTAATTTAAAAAAAAATTTCAACAAATACCTATATTGTGATAGCCATTAGAAGTTACCTATGGTCCTTCAAGATATTTTGAACCGTTGTTCGTGCTATGTTCAACTCAAGCGATAACGCTCAACATGAGGATTTCCTTCAATATACCCCAGTATGTAGTTGATATTTTCTTGTGTTCTTCCAATTTTTTGCCGTTGAAACTCAGGCCGAAAACTACCATTGGCTCGTAAGCTCGCCACTAATCGGGGAAAAACTCACATCGCAAGGACGTCGATTTGGATAACGGGCCGCGTAAACTCTTAGCTACTGCGGCATTTTGAAGACATTCAAAATAAACCGCAAGCATACCAACAGCTTCATCATTCGTGAAACGCATTTTGTAAACACAAAAATTGTTCAAAATAAAGCGAAACTATTGACGACTATTGACAATTTGAGGAAGAATTATTAGAATTATTCTTTCCATGGCCTGCTTCTATTAATTGTCTACCCATGAGAGGTTTCAGCAATGCATAGAGCGTGATGGGCAGTATTTCGAGCATTTGCGGGGGCACTAAGAACCTTCCTTTTTTAAATCGGTCCTTTTCAGGGCCACAACTTTTATAAAAGAGAAAATTCGAGATAAATATAGTAAAAAAAAAATTAAGGGATTTTCGTAAGTAATAATTTTTTTTGCCTATATTTTGGGTTAGGAACAATATATCGAGATGCGGTTTTCGCGAGCTTGTTTAGCCATTATTTAGCTACTTTTTCATGGGAAAAAAATCATATCAATGTATTTAATTTTTTTGAGAAAATTAACCATTTCCGTCGGAATGTCGAAAATAACCCTCTAGCGGCGACATGTGAAACTAACGAAACTTTAAATAATACAACATTTGTAGCCCAAGAATAGCTCCTTTGAACTAACCCAAGTTTGTTAAAATCGGCTTAGCCATTTCGCAGATACAGGGTGTTATTTAAAAAAAACTTTGAATACCCCCCACCACTTTATTTTTAGAGATACAGCAAAAAGCATTAAACGAAAAAGTTTTACATTATCCTCAGCTTCAAATATGTGGAATTTTTGTATTAGGTTAATATAGCGGAATTCACAGAAACATCACTTTTTTAGATTCAAGATTGCAGTTACACCCCCTAGTGGTCATTTTAGAAACTTGAAAATATTTTCCAGTTTTTTCTCTTGACCGTTTTAGTAATTACATTTATTGCCGCAAGTCTCGACGATGGATAGTTTCCCAGATACAGTACCTCGCATTCTTAGTTGGCCACCCTGTACAGACTTTTGGAAGAGTTTATTTATTTATTTATTTATAAGAGGAGGAAAAAATTTTAAATGCATAAGTGGTGTTGGGGAAACACCCCAAAACGTGTATAAACGATCGTTTTTCACCGTATCCTTTGGAGAGAACACCCTGTATGTATGTAGAATGAATGAACCGTAATTAAACACAGAATAGATTTATTTCACCCCTGGTACAACCCAATTTGTGCATTTAAATTAGCATATGCCAATTCTTCAAAACCCCTTAGTTCAAACCTGGACGGATGATCCCTTAATGCGATCCTGTACACTAGCTCTGTCGGTATAATAGAATACAATAAAGCCAACTTTCACTCGGAAAGGAAATCATTCTTAATCGTTTTCAATTTAATATATTTTTGTCTCAAATCAGCATTGTAAAAATAGTCTGTCAAAGAAAGAAAGAAGATGTTTTCTCCCTCTCAGATAAAAACCGACGTAGCGTTCCCTCGTTATTGTCCCTCCCGAAATCGTAAGAATGACCATATTTCAGTTCAGTTAAAACGTTCGCTCGAATAGCAGTAACACCTGCTGTTCTCTGGCCATAGGTCAAATTCCTTTTTGGGCCAATTTCGCCTGTATGCACAAATATTAGAGAATATTTCGTGCACTTCAGTTATCTTTGTCCAAGAGTGGACAAATACCTCCTTTTGGGCTTTTTAAAGCAATTCTTCGAAGTCAGAACGATATATAGCGTCCCCTTTGGAAAATGGAACATAAGATGGCGGACTGACATTCCTGGTCAAATTTCTATTAGCAAGGTGAAAGCTGGATTTATGGTTTCCGTAAACACAACAATTAAGTTTGGAAAATATCTAAGTAAAATCTCTCCTCGTTGAAGTCAGGTAAAGCAGTCATAGTGAAAAGGTACGCTGTGTGAAAGTTGCTAAGTTGGAGAACAAAAAGTAGTAAGATAAGAAAGATAAAACACTCATTTTAAATCAAACAATCAAGACTTTTTAGTAGATATTTCTAATTTTAAGAAACCTTTTTGTAATATATATACATATAATGATTGGAAGTTTTAGTCTAAGAATTGTACATATATAATTTCTATTTAACATAGAAACCACTGTTCATTTATATCTATCACATTTAAATGCAATTTACACCTGCATTATTAAATTATATCAAGCCGAATACATGTTTCAATTTATCTCACCACCCTATATTATGCTGTCCATTAAAAGTGGTTAATTAAGATACCACACCCGTCTTTATGGTATTAAACAATAATAAAAGCACTTGTTTATCTCGACCAAGTGGTAGGTACGTATGTTTTTAAGAAAATCGCTAGTAAATTAATTTTGGATCTGTAGGGAAACGTGGCGTAAGTAACCCAAACTAACCCTTTGCGAACGGAATTATGTATTTTAATTTTAGGTCATGGTCACATTTATTTTTTATTAAAACAGTTGGATTTCTCAGTCAAGTAAAGACTCACATGACAAGATCAACAATGCCACCTGCATCCATGCGGCTACTCACTCGTGCTACATGGCACATCGTGTAATGTATTGGCAAGTAAGCCAGTTTAGAAAGCCTCTTTTCTAGTGCAACTATTACTTGAATCTATTTTGTTGTGGCGTGCTGCGTTTCCCTCGCTGTGGCATATCTGGATTCGCAATATATAATGCTGCTTTTGTAACTCAATCAAACACCAAAATCTCCAATAACTTGTGTATATTCACATAAGCACCGATAGCCTAGTCATTCTCTTACATCCTTTATTTTACCTCCCCGAAATTGACCATCGATACTCGCTTATCAATCTGGCTCACCGATGCGTTCTTAAGTGTGACATAATAAAGAAAATAATAGTTTCCCTATATTCTGCATCAATTTCTTTATATAATTTAGATGAACAGGTATGTATAATATATAATTCGATAATAATAATAGTAATAATATTAATAATAATATGTTTGGATTGGACAAGTGCGCTGTTCTGAGAGTTCAGAAGGGTCGATGCGTGGACCAGCCCGACAACGAGCATGATGAAACCATACTTCGTCACTTGGAAGACGACGAAACTATAACAACACCGAATGCATGACACGAACAACGTCAGGAAAGCGCTCCGAAGTAAGTATAGGCAGCGCCTTCGGAAAATCTGGGAATCCCAGGATCAGCAAAGTTGCTGCGACGAGTATGCTTGCAGTTCCAGTGCTCAGGTGGAGGCGAGATGAATTACGGGAACTGGATATAGGCATACGCAAGATGATGCATATGGACAGAAGCATCCACCCAAACTCATCGGTTTCACGCATTTACCTCCCACGTCGCCAAGGATGAAGAGGTTTTTTGAGTTTGGAGAGGTTGCATGATAGATTAACTGTGAGTTTGGCATGCAAGATAGCCGACAGTGCGGATCCACTGCTGCAGCTTGTTCGGGACCACGAGGCAGCGGGTGTCGGAGCTTTCCTCTTTAAGGCTGCAAGTAAGGCTGCGGAGGAACTGGGTCTCAGATTTGTATTGGATGACGAGCAATCTCTCACGAGGTTGGAACCCTCTCAGGTAACCCGTCAAGTCAAAACAGCAGAACAACAGCTGCTTCTGGAAGATCACGTCAGCAAACCACAAAACGGTGTTTTTTTTACAGGAACAACGCAGATCTAAGCCTATCTCGAAAATTAACTTTCTCTTTCCTTAGATCAACTGGCCTGAAGTCTGAGACAGAGGGATTCTTATTGGCTTGCCAGGATGGCGTCGTCACTCTCGTGTACCGTGCTCAGTTTTCGGACGTGCCGGATGTTAAATGCAGGACATGTCATCAACACCCAGAAACATTAATGCATCTCTTAACCGTTTATCCTGTGCATGCCGTGTCTAATTATATCTATAGACTTTTGCAATGCCCCAGTGGCTCCAGGAATTTCTGGTCGGTAGCAAAGGCAGTAATAACTTTACAAAAACGTCTCTCCCACCTTTGACAGATGAACGTGGCAACCCAAACTAACCCAAACTAATCCAATTAGTTTTTTGGTAGTGTTTTAAAATTTTATCACGGACTGCCTGAAAACCCATAATAAGCTCTTCATCCACTTTGTTTCGGTCGGCTTTAATGTCCCTCTAAGAATTTTACTTTCAAGTTTGTAAATTAATCGATTGATTGATAGAGTAACCATTGGCAACGTAGCATATTTTTCCCCTTGTAGTTTTTTTTTGTTAAAATTTTTAAGTTTATCAATAATTTATGGAATTATTCAGGTGACGCCCATTTATTTTCAAGTAGCGTTAGAGTTGTCATCAATCTCTTAAATTTTGATTTTCTATGTCATTTTCGTCACTGCTGTCATCAGAGTCATCACTAATTTGTTCCTCGATAATGGTCTCTGTAGTCGTACTTTCTAATTTTAAAGTCTTGAACAAATCTTGCACAGCTAGGTTTAATATATATACTCAAAACACCTAATGTGACAGTCTTCTATATTCAATTATGGTATAAGGGTCTGAAGCTCTTCGATAAAAGTTGTGTTTGCCGAAGCATTGTCAACTGTTATGCCTTGCATTTTATTAGATAATTGTTTTTCTTTGAGACATTGGTAGAAAGTTTCTGCGATAACTTTCCACTGTATGTTTTCCTAAAAAAGGTACAAAATCCAGAGTTATAGATTGTAATTGCCACGAGTCATCAATGTAATGACAAGTTATGCCATAGTAAGATCTTCATTTGAAAAATATGTTTCAATATCATTCGGGATAATTAATTATATATTTGACATTTTTATCTACGATACTTCGAGAGACGAGATTCTCGCAAACGAGAATATCGTAGGCATCACTATTTATTTATAAAACTTAGATTCGTAGTATATAATAAAAGCCATTTTAAATCCGCCATTTTGAAATTTCAAAATCTGATAGAAAATGTATATTACTTGTCCCTAAAAACCAATTTTAAACGAAATCGGGCATATTTTAAGTAGTACCTTCACCTTTAAAGGGAATGGGGGGGGGAGTGTAAGCAACACCACTATCTTTATAAAAATAAACAATGGCAACACCATAGTTTTTTATTTTCATTTCAACTACAAACGCATACCAAATTTGAAGCCCGTATGTAGAAGTCTGCTAAAATTGACTTGCAACATTTAACCCAAAATCGGCCATGTGGAATCTTCCATTTTGAATTTTCAAAATCTGATAAAAAATTCAAATTTCTTGTCCTCAAAAACCCCCATAATATATATAATAAATATTATTAAACTGCTTTAAAGTACGGATCACGAAACCAAGGAGTTTAAATGCTCTATTACAAATGTTTTCAAGATGAAAGTTAAAATTAAGATCATGACTAAAAGTAACTCCTAAGTCCCTCAAAGAATTTACTCTCTCTAGTGTTTGACCAAGAGGTGAATATGGATAAATTATAATTGTATGACACATAAAGAAAGATATAATTTTGCATTTTTATATATTTAATTGTAGATCATTTAATCCACACCAAAGAGAAAAGCCATTAAGGTCCCTTTGCAACTGTCGAGAATCCTCCAAGAAAGAAATTGGTTTGTATAGTTTTAGGTCATCTGCATATAATAAAATATCACTACAATTTATAAAATCAAAAACATCATTTATATAGCAGTTGAACAACAGTGGTGAGAGGTGTCCCCCCTGCGGAACCCCAGACAAAACCATTATTGGAGAAGAAATACAATTCTTGACCTTTACCATCTGACACCTACCAGTTAAAAAGCTCCTAAGCCATTCCAACAGACTTCCAGTCACTCCCAAAGCATTTAATTTTTTATTAAGAATATGTATGTTAATTCTGTCAAATGCTTTACTAAAAATCAGTGCTGACTGAATCAACTTGATTTCCACATTCAACATTTGTTCCCAAATCATGTTGATATTTCAGTAAATTTGTTACTGTAGATCTTCCTTGTATAAAACCATGTTGTGCATCTGAAAGAATATTTTTAAAGTGATGTGTGATCTTATTTGAGACTAAGCAGTCAAAAGTCTTGTCTAGTAAAGAGGATTTGCTTATAGGCCTGTAATTTGATGTCATGTCGGTCACCTGATTTAAATATTGGAGTTATATATGATATTTTCCAGACTTCCGGATAAGTGCCATTTGATAGGGATAAATTAAATAAATTGTAACAAGCAAATTTTGGAGAGGCGACGTGCGACGTTCAAATAGGCGAGG
>MU190404.1:1869-43330 GCA_016904865.1 Pissodes strobi
TTACATGCAAACCTTCGAGAAGCAGGTAAAGAGGGTCGAGCCGGGCGCTGGGAATATGAGGCACACTTATTTAAGTCTTTTTAATACATATTTCTAATGTGTGAGATCGAAATTTTAATAGTTTCTTGTCGCACTTACACATCTAATGAGAGCTTTTTCATATAGAAAAGCAGAGCGGAGTCTTCAGGAATCCACTCGCTTTGGCTAGAGACTGGTTCTATTTCCACTCGCTAAAAGCTTGAGACTGGTTCCCCTTCAATTTTGCACATATTTTCAAATTCACTCACTTTGGCTAGAGACTGGTCCGATTCCACTCGCCAAAAATTTAAGTCTGGGTTAGTTCCCATTCAAATTGTCACATAATCTGACATCCAACAAGAGACGAGTTTCTCAACACAGCAGTATAGTTGCTCAATTATACGCGAAATTGAGCATCTCAGTAATTTTCCTGAGCCAAATGAAATTAAGAACAACCCCAGCCATAGGCGCAACTCTCAGGAGAGTCGAGACGGCTTCCTTACAGGTAGATAAATTAAGATTAACTAGGACAAGGTGAGACAGAAAGATCTTGTTATTTCAAACGATGATATGTCAAAGCAATAAACAATAAAAGTGAAACTAGTGAAAACTAACCCAAGATAATTCACCGACGATAGGTCTATCATATAAAATTGCAGAACATCAAACAAGACAGTGTAAAAATAAAATATAGCAGTTACCATAAATGAATAAATAAATATATGACAAGTCAAGAACACAGCAGAAATGTAACCGTAAAATTACAGATTCAATAATAAAATGAAACAGAGAAATGCAGGTACTAACCCAAACTAACCCAACTAATTCAACTGCCAACCATGCACGTACTACCCATTTACGGAGACAGACAATAACGTTAGTGATGTTTAACTATGCTGATCTTATGTCAGGGGCTCAATAACACTCGTGTTTGGTAAAGTTACGCGATTGTAGCTGGTATAACTCATCTTTTTGGCATGTAACTAACGGGTCGAGATGCTAGCTACTTGCTCTAAAATGATGTGGCAGTGTGGTGGGTCGCAAGGGGACCAGACCAATATTTTTTCTGCGACAAGAGGAGCTCAACGGACCAGCCTTGTATATAAAGATCCAGGAGTCTCTACTGCTACAAATGTGTGTTTTCGGTACGCGGACGATAACTGATATCTCACAGGTAGAGCAGTCATTCTTTTCTGCGACAAGGGGAGCTTAACGGGCCAGCCTTGTATATAAAGATCCAGGAGTTTCTACTGCTACAAATATGTGTTTTCGGTACGCGGACGATAACTGATATCTCACAGGCAATGCAGTCATTCTTTTCTGCGACAAGGGGAGCTCAACGGGCCCAGCCTTTTAATTTATATATCTTTATTCTTTGTCCTGATATGCATCGTTATCGCACATTTGCCGTATAAAGCCAATCGGAATAATTTAATTTAAATATTATCCAGACACAAACTACAACACACTTCAACAATAGGTAACAATATTGCCTGAATTCGTACAAATGGACTGTCGTCTACTACCACGGCCACTTAAGAAACGGTTGGGGCGATCGATGAAATAAGGGAGGAGCCAAATGACATGTGACGTCACAAAATGTCAGCAGCCATTGTGCTTGCATTGTTTTCCATTTGAAGGGATTTGCTTTAAAATTATTTTGGTTATTTTGGCGTTGATGCTGTAGTATATTTATTTTAATTTTTAAAACAATAATTATTGGACCATATGTGAATAAAATTTTGCGTGTAGACATCTGAAGTTCAGTTATTTGGAACAATAAGTTGATTGGAATGCCTGGTGCCAGGTGTGCAGTTGCAGTTTGCAACAATAATTTTAAAGACTCAAGAGATAAATGTTTGAACATTTCATTTCATAGTTTTCCAAGGGACGAAAAACTAAGAAAATTGTGGAGCGTAATTTGCAGCAAACATTTTACAAAGGAAGATTATGAGTTAAATTTTCATTTTGAACTCACTGGTATTATCTTTGTGAAAAGTTAGGTAAAAACGTAGGTTTTTTCAGTAGATTATCTTATTGTGTTACTAAATAGACCAAAATGTTGATATATAAAACTATAAATTTGCCTCACTTTGCATATTGTAGCTCAGTATTGATTTATTGTAACAAAGAATGCGCAAATGTAGCAAAATTATGCTATTTTATTAAACTGTGGTAAATATACACCAATTGAATACATGTTAGAAATTCTAAATTGGTTAAATATTGAGCAAAACATTAAAAAAGCGAACCTTCTGATAGAAAGGATACCTACATGTACCAAACAGTTATCTGATTGTGTCTTTGTCATTCAAAAGAGGGCAATAAAGTACCTGTGTATGGCCAACGTTGGAGATTCTTGTAGACCTTTATTTATAAAAGAAAATCTTCTAACTCTATGTTGCCTCTTATACTAGAGACTGCATGTCCTATGCATAAAAATTCATAGAAACAATACGCAACACACCACACTATGTCACGAGGCAATCATATATGATTGGTCTTCCAATACCTAATCCTTGCTCGATACGAGAGTCAATAATTTTTAATAGCAGGAAGATTTTAAACCATTTGCCTTTAGGGATAAGAAAAAGTATGAAACAAAGGAATTTAAAAGGGCGACGAAGGCTCTATTGGTTGCGAGGGCATATTATGGTTTGACGGAGTACTGTCAGGATAGATTTTAATATTGTATAGTATTTTATATTGTTTAAGTTGAGTATGACTGAATTTCATGTAATGTACTGTGTTTTGATTTATGTGTTTTTGTTACTTGTAGGACTATGACGTTATATAGGAGTTTAGGTATTTGCTTCTCGATTTTAATTTTATATTAGTGTTTGCACTTGTGCTAGTTATGGACTCTTATTTTGTGTGTATAACTAATTGTTGTTATTATTGTTTCATTCTACTTTTTGTGTGTAATTTTTTTTTATTAACCAGCTTTGTCAACGAGAAGTATTTTTCTTCAGATAATAAAGCATATATTGATTGGTTTTTACTTATTTGCGCAATTAGAGTCGTTTTTTTTGTGTTTTTTTTTTTGTAATTTAGTTATAAGTAGCCAAGTGCTATAATTAAAAATATTTTCATTTCATTTCGAAGAACATGTAACAGAAAAAAATCGTTTTATAATTTTTATTGAACAATGATAAATAGAAGTTATTTATTTTATTAATTTCTCTGTTTAATTCAAATTTGTAAATATACTTACCTTTTTTTAAGATTTGCAATGTCTTTTATTGTAATGTTTTTTGTTCCCCTAAAAACGCATTATTTACCTAATAAACAAATGGGTACTAGAGACTTGAATTTATTTTCTAAAGTTTCAATTAAAGTACACGTTTCCATTTAGTTATAAAATATAAATCTATTTGTATTTGTTTACTCAAAATTTCATCATTTACAATAATTATCACCACACAGTTGAAATTATGAACGACAATAGAAGCTATATGCACAAAAATTAACTTTGAACCTCATGATAGAGGTATAAGGTGATTATTATCAACCCTAGATCATATATACGCAAGTATATGATCTAGGTATCAATCTATAAAAGTCAAAAATGGGAATATTTAATTACTATGCTAAACAAAGTTCCTTGTATCATATTTAAACCGGCTCTGTGATACGCCAAAAAATCTAACATATCCGAAAGACGATTGATTTGCAGAAATTCTATTTAATGGGCAATTAAGTAGCGAGATGTCATGCCCAACAGTATAACCATTTTATAATAATACCTATTATAAAATCGTATAACTCTATGATATTTTAAATGACCCGCTTTACCGGTAAATGGGAAATCGTAACCAATGTTCTCTCGAATACTTTATAGCACGTTTTCTATTTCGAGATGTCCAGAATCAGCATGGCACAAACGACAAATTTGCATACGTGCTCCTCATGCTCATGGAACAGCCCATATTTTGTCTCCATTTCTACATATTCGTATTTCCTAACTTTTCATGGAAGATGAAATTCAATCCGAAGAATTATGCAATAAGGAGATACATTTTTCCTTATCAGCCTCTGAAATAGGGTCCAAATTTATACCATTTTAACCCACGGTATCATAAACCTCAACCAACTTCACGGACAGAACTCTAACGGGAGACAAAAAGTATAAAATTAATCTATCATTACGTTTAACAATAATTACATCTTCTTAGTTAATAAATTCCCCCCTAATGAATCCTATTTAAGGTGTAATTATATCATGCCCTTGTATAGTAGCGGTTATCTCACAAAGGGACCTACTATTTAAAAAGGTGCCCAAAAAATTTCAAAAAGTCATATTCTTCGAATGAATACATTGCAATCCAAATCTTTTAACGAGGGAGTTTTATGAGCGTATTTGAACTGACAGTTTATTAAACAATTTATTTGTTGCCAAAACTTCGAGCGTGCTGAAAAAAGATATTAGGATACATATCATTTGCCAATTTATTCGACCTGTTGTATTTCTTTCCGTGGAAAAGGACACTTTCCTTCAGCGTGACCTAGCCTTTTGCAATTATTACATTCGAGACGTGGTTTTCTGCAATTAACTGAAATGTGACCTGAAATACCACAATAATTGAAGCATGTTGCACGAGACACTGATGCCCTAGAAACTTCTCTGTTATCCATATTGCCACGATTAGAACCAGTCCAAGTCGGAGGTTCAAATTTCACCTTGTCTACGTCAAAACTTTTTATTTCGTTAGGCATGTCGCCCACGGTATTGAGATAAACCTAAAGAGCGTTGGCATCCTCATGTTGTGCAGCCCTAACAGTTCGCGATATATTATCGTCCTTGATACCACCAATCACTGCATCAATTAAATAAGCATCAGATATGTCTATATTAAGTGCCCTTAGACATTTTCTTAAAACAATAGTCCCCTAGGTTTTGTCCCGGCTTAGTCTCGTAATTAACAGCGTCTTTCAATAACTTAGAAAATGGAACAGACTTTCGGAAAGACAGGCTCATCGATCTTTTAATGTCAATCCAACTTGAATAGTACTCCACGTTTTCGTCATACCATTGACGAGCGTTGCCTCGTAATCGTCCAGAAATCAGCCGAAGAATAGTATCGTCGTCCCACTGATAACGTTCTGCTAAACTATCTACTTTACTCAACCACTTATCGACCATCACTTCATCCCTATGTGGGTCAAATGTCGGCACTAAAAGTTCGTCTCTCGCACGAATTCCCCACGTACGCCTTTTTAATTCGCCTAATTCTTTTCTTAAACGTTTTATAGTCCGTTTTTTCGTCGGTCTATTATCGGAAGAACTAGAGCTCGAATTCGAACTATCACTATCACTTTCCGAGGACGAGGATGAACATTCTCTACGGTGACGTTTTTTAAACCTTTTCGCTCGTAACTTTTTCGATTTAAATTTTCCCATGACGTATAATAATTTTTTTCTTCAAACGTCAGTAAATCCGTCATTACTCGACTGTGTAGGCGGCCGTCGGAGCTTTACTTTTCACTTTTTCGCCGGCGGAGGTAAAAGTGTTGTCATAGCAACATTTTTTTTTATGGCAGTGGCACACACACTAAAGGGAGATCCTATGGCGCTCGACGAGCGGTGTGTGTGCGAAGATGTTGATTGACACGGTTCTTGAATATTTGTAGGTTGTAATTAGTGGGAAACACATGTCCTGGAAGTGAGTTCCACAGTGATGCAGTGCGCCAGACAAAGGAGTTCTGGTAAAGCGATGTTCTAGGTGTTTCTAGTTGTACGACGAACTGGTGCGCTCCTGCCGTCTGTCGGGACTGCCTGACAGGAGTTGCCAGTGGCGGGATTATGCGGGCCAAATCCTGGGAACATCTGCCGTGAAAATATCTGCAGAACAGAGACATCTCGGCCACATGTCTGCGATGTTCCAGACTATCCAGATTCCGGGTCAACTCCGGATCGCCGACGAGACGCACAGCCCTCTTCTGAATGGAATCCAGCAGCTTTAGGGTATGCTTTGGTGCGGCCCCCCAGATATGTGAGCAATATTCTAAGCACGGTCTTATTTGCGCTTTGTACAGCAAGAGCAACTGCTGCGGTGTATAGAGTTTTTTGTTGCGAAATAGCGCACCAAGCTTCTGGGAGGCTGATTTTGCGAAGTTAGCAACATGGTCATGCCATGACATATTGCTGTTGACCGAGACACCCAGCAGCCCGATTGACGAGGATGAAGGAATGGTCGATCCTGCCATAATGATGTCAGGGCCCGCTGTATTGGCCCTCTTAGTAAACGTTGCTGCTTGAGTCTTTGCTGCATTGAACTGGACCAAATTTTGGTCGCCCCAAGTTTGAACTTTCTCCAGGTCTTGATTAATTGCTGTAATCTGCTCCTGTCTGCGGTGATGAGTCTCAGTCGCTGGTAAGGGTTTTTCTGATCTAAAGTGGGAGACAAGGGTACTGTCATCTGCAAAACTGTAAACAGGATTATTTGTTTCGGTCAGCAGGTCATTAATATAGATGAGGAACAGAGTTGGTGAAAGTATTGCGCCCTGAGGCACGCCCGCGTTGATGGTGAATGTGTCCGAGATGTGTCCATCGACTGCAACGTGTAGGGATCGGTTCTTAAGGAAACTGGCCAGCCAGCTGCAGAGAGAGGCGGGCAGTCCCAAGGACGGCAGTTTGTTGAGCAGTCCGTCATGCCAAACTCTGTCGAATGCCTTTGAAATATCCAATGCAATCGCTCGAGACTCTCCGTAGTTTTCAATTGCCCTACTCCATATATGAGTGACATAGGCCAATATATCTCCTGTCGATCTCTCTTTGCGTAAGTCGTATTGATTATCGCTGATTATTCTGTTGCTCTCGAGGTACTTGAGTAGTTGCTGGTTGACTACACGTTCCATGACTTTGGAGATTATTGGAAGCAAGGCAATTGGGCGATAGTTTGAAGGCGTGGTTTTCTTGCCTTTTTTTGGAACAGGTTGCACTCGAGCGACTTTCCAAGAGGATGGGTAAGAAAGAGAAAAAAGCCTGGAAAAAACGGGTGTTAGTTCGTTGACGCAGTTCTTTAGCACGATGGCAGGTATTCCGTCCGGTCCTGATGCCTTTTGCGTATCTAGTTCTTTAAGGATTTTGCGAATATCACGGTGAGAAAACTTGACTTCTGCCATGGTAGCGTTGATGTTCGGTATAGTCGGGAGAGTCTTGCCTTGGGGCACGTCTAAGGTAGAGTGCGATGAAAACATTTTGGCGAGTATGTTTGCTTTTTCCTTGGCTCTAGTCGCCGTGATGCCACGTTCGTCCGTCAAAGGTGGGAGAGACGTTTTTGTAAAGTTGTTACTTGCTGCCTTTGCTACCGACCAGAAATTCCTGGAGCCACTGGGGCATTGCAAAAGTTTATTCCTGATCCTTTGATTGTGTTGGTCCTTAGTTTCGTCGATCACATGCTTGCACTCGTTTCTCGCTTCGATAAAATAATTGCGATTTTCAGCAGTCTGATTTTGCTGCCAGTACTTATAGGCTTGCTGTTTCCTTCCTACAGCTCTTTCGCATCTTTTGTTGAACCAGGGCTTTCCTTTTGATGGTAACTTGATGGAATTTGGGATGTATGCTTCCATTCCTGAGGAGATTACTTGCATGATCTCTTCGCAGCAGTCTGACGGGTCGTCAGCGGCAAAGCAGACGTCGAGCCAAGGAAAATCTAAGTAGAACTGCCTTAGATCGTCCCAGTTTGCAGAATTGTAATGCCAGATTTTGCAAGGCAATGGTGGATCTTTCTGTATGGATGGCAATTCACAAACCGTTGTAATAAGTTTGTGGTCGGAGGTACCTAATGGAGGACCAACTGTAACATTGTACTGGTCAGGATTGGTGGTCAGAAAAAGATCCAGGAGGGCGGCGAATTCGCCCCTCTCTAAGATTCGAGTTGGTTCGTCTACAAGTTGAGTAAGCTTCGTCCACCTTCGTTGTCGGTCTTGTTGTGATGTTTGAGCCAGTTGGTGTTGTGGGCATTGAAGTCTCCCAGAACGATTATTTCTGAACTGGGGTGATCGACCTGTATTGAGTCAAAAGTGGTAGCTAGTGTTGAGAAAAAGCTTTGGTAGGCTCTATCGCTCAGAGGGCGATAGAGACAACATAGATACAAACAAACAACAAAATAAGCGTCAACAACTCAAGATTTATTAAACTAAAATTTGTATTTATCACTCAATTTGTGCACCGCATTTCTAAAAATCACTAATTTAGAAACAAATTGGTTATTACTTAATCGAACTTACTCCAATAACTGCTTATCAATACGGAATTGAAACGCATTCGGAGACGAAGTTTTAAAAAAATAATTATTGTTGACAGGGTCCACTGACAGCTTAATGTTACATTACTATAGGAACAACTTATGCCTATTCACCGACACCGGTATAAGCCGCCTTGCGAACCCACTTATCTTTAAAAATAATAATTATTATTACTATTAAAAAGAGATGTTTTTGCATTAATTTGTCGACATTTGAAGAAAAAACAGCATATTTTATTTGGAGGAAAAGTTACTTTTCATGGCTTGCTCTCTATTACCAGCCTCACTCCGTTCGGCTGTTAAACACGAGCGCGCCATGAAAAGTATCACTTTTCCTCCATATAAAATAATATACTATTAATTACACCGACAAATAGTTCTAACTGATTTTAATAGTATCCCACTGCTGCTTTGTAAGAATAAAACAATAAAATTATAATAAATCACGGTATTAATACAGCTAACTGAATTTACTTCACTCAGTACAAGGGCTTCGTCTTAACTAACTTATCAATATCAGATAATCAAACCATAAAAGATCACTTTACTTTCCGAATCCCAAACTTGCCTTCTCTGCCCTTTTTGACCTGGGTCCCATGTGCCTGGGAGAGCGTCAAAATAAACAAAACTGCACGTGTTCGAAAGTATAGTGGCCTCTTTGATAAGGAGTCTCCAATAATATGACATATTGCTAGAAAGACTGTAATAGGCTAAATATTATTACATTACCTAAAATTAAAATATTGAAAGTATAAATTTTGCGTAATAGAGTCGGTTCTCACCTGGAAGAGTACACATGGATACGTTGTTTTTGTCCATTTCTCCTTCAGCTTGGATTATTGGATGATTTCGTGTGGATCGCGGCATTTTTACTTATCAACTTTAGATCGTGATATTGGCTAAACTTAAGCTCTAAATTAATGATGTTATAAACATGCCCTGTGGTTCACGTGAAACAGCACATGTCCATGGGCGTAGACAGGGGGGGGGGCAGAGGGGGCAATGGGAATTTAACCGACTCATATTGCAACATACCATTCATGCCATGCCATTCAAAAGGGTGCCGAATCCATGTTTTTTTTTAACAACTTTAATGACTTTTGGTTAAAAATTGGGAGTGGCACCCTCAAAATTTTCCGCCTTTGGCGGCTTAGCCTCGGCCAAACGGGTACCACTGCGGCCTTGTCTATGGTTCGCCACCCTCCCCCCCCCCTCTGGGAAAACATCCTGTCTACGCCCATGCACATGTCCATATTTGCGGCTAGGAGAATATCCGCAGAGCCATGGTGAATTAAGCCACTGTTTATGAAATTTCCGACCTCTCCGTCACTCACCCAGCGTCGTTTACGAATCACAACTTTCTCCGTGACCAATCTTCCACCACTCTACGGACATTAGTCCTAGCTAGCTTTTAAAGTACATGTACTCATAGTTGCAGCTAGGAGAATAACCGCAGAGTCATGGCTAATTAAGCCAACGTTTATGAAATTTGCTACCCCTGCGTCACCCACTGAGCGTCGTTCACGAATCACAATTTTCTCTGTGACCAAACTTTCCACTACTCTATGGACACTCGTCCCGGCTAGATCTTGAAATACATGTATCCACATGGTTTCGTCATATAGGGACACGTATAAGGTCCGAGAGGTACTTGCGGAATCGCGGATTGTTAGAACCACGAACTATGAAACTTGTGATACCTGCGTCACACGCAGAGCGTCGTTCAAGACTCATAATTTTCTCCGTGACCAAACTTTCCACTACTCTACGGACATTAGCCCTAGCTAGCTTTTGAAGTACATATACTCATAGTTGTGGTTAGGAGCCCAGCGTCACCCACTCTGTGTCGTTCACGAATCACATGCGTGATCAAACTCTCCACGATCCCGTAAGGATCTGTCAGACTCCTTTTTACCTAAGCTTTGAAATCTCGATTCTGAATCTCAAATCTGAATGCCGGCGGAGCTTTCACCGTCGTGCTTTTCTACGCTGCCAGGCACGCGCCTGTGCTTTAACCCTTAACGTGTTTCCGTTGTATGCCTTTAGCGGATGAATTCATGGCAATTATTTAAATTCCGATTAATTTTTGTTTCTTTCTTTAATTAGGCAAGGTAGGATTAAATAATAAGTAGTAAAATAAATAGGCTTAAGAAAAAATATTGAAAATCAGAAAAAAAAATATGCAGGGTAGGGCTGGGTTATTTCACAAGCCTTAACAATTTATGATATGTGCCGCATTTAAAGATCCTTTACACAAATAGTGCACTATGTAAAAATCGACCTCTCCTATGGTCGATCCATCTCGTATTACGATATGTCTGCGTGATGCAATCGATTTGTATCAAGAGCTCTTGTAGTGTAGAGGTTTAGATCGTTGGTTTTCACCTGGAAAACGCGGGTTCGAACCCCGTTGCCTTTTTTATTTTTTTTTAAGATTATGTTTCTAAACAGCTCTTTTTCTTGATTTTGGGTATGACTTGGGTTAGATTGGGTCAGCACCTGGTTAGTTTCCTTTTCTTGAGCCCCCGTAGCGAGCGAAGCGAGCGGAGGGCCATGCGGATCGACCAATGGGAAAGGCCGATTTTTATATAGTGCACTAGTTGTGTAAAGGATCTTATAATGCGTATGTGCCTATATCCATACGTAAGTAATTACGCCAATCTTTTGGTTTTTGCCGTAATTCTCGAAGCAGATTCACATGCGAGAATGTCCCTCTCTTAAGTAACCACCGAGGTAATCACTCTTGACACCACCGTGAACGACATGCAGACTTTAATATATTTTTTTTATTTTTAGGCACAAGCTGCAGTTATCGTTACTAATAACACTTCTTCCTCCATGATTATTTCAAAACGTCTGAGCGAAAGACTGGGCGAAAGTTTGAGTAGTGTAGCCACATTATTTGTGTCAGTTTTGTTGATCAGTTTTTCACATCATACAAGACCGTCGATAAAACATTACGTGTAGACCAGACTTTAACGTAAATTCAAATATATAAAAAGGAGAATAAGAACAATCTTTGTAGCAACTATTCTATTGATTTTCGATCTACGTGTTAGATCTACATTAAGTATTATTTTAATTTCTAGGCATTCCGTTCTGTATTCTGATTAGTATGGGTACTTCAGGGCATATGCCACACGTACTTTATTAGTGCAATAACGACAACTATTTTATAACTATTTCAAATCCAGTTAAAAACCATAGAAATTACATATGTCTATATTAATACTACCCTCGATACTACCTATATGAATAAGTAACGTCATATAATTCCTTGCCTAACTAGAAAAGACAGTAATACTGAAATAATTGCCTACTTTTTAAAAGAATCTGCATTAGTCTCAACGTTCTTATTATTATTACAATATTTGATAACAGGTCTGCTTTATTTTCTTAAACGAATGAAATTAGAAATGCGGGGCCGCGGCCAGTTTGTAATTTGCATTAGGTACGTTTACGTACGTATCTTATTTAACTTTGCTGAACCTCATCGACAATTGGCAATTGGCAGAATCATATGAGCTATATGAAGCACATAAGAGTTAATGAGTCAATAGAAACACTGCACTTGTATAAATAAATCTTCTTTATTTAATAAAATTTAGCCGGCCCTCAATTCACATTTAGCCAGAGTAAATTCAAAAATAGATAATAAGCAAAATAAAAATAATCTTTGCAGCAGGCCACCACAACTATTATAATAAATACTAAAACTATTATTAAAATTATTAATCTACTAATTACACCAGGTGTAGATGTACATTTATAGCATAGGTCCCGTCTACATATAAACACGATTTAGATAATAGAAGACGTTGCATGACAATCTAATTTTAGTTTGATGTTTACGTTATTAAAGTCGTAACGAACAGCCAGCCGTAAATCCTTGCAAGTTAAAAACTGAGGGCAAATCATTTTGTCTTTTGTATGATATTTCGTAGACTACTTACTCATGGATATGACTCTACGTTCTTGTTATTAATAAGTAAGATAAATACTCTATTCATTGAACAGCATTTATTTAGTATTTGATCTTGCATGTACGAGACTGCATATGAGATTTTAACTTAGTTTTGTCTAATCTGGCTTCGTAGAGAAAAACTAATCTTGATTATTGTAATCAGGAATATCTTATACCTTGTAGTAGGGTGACAGTAATTTCCTAATCCGAATATTCGAATAACAAAATTTGCATCCACGCAGAAGAGGTGGAGTTTCGAGGGGTTTCCGGCTTGTAAGTATATTTTTCAAAAAAAGGCAAGTCGTTTACTTATCCGGATATCCGCTATCCATATATTCGAATACACACTAGCCAAAATAAAATGCGTATCTAGATTCAAAAAATAATAGGACATTGTTTGCCCTTGTGTCATCTGGAAAACGAATCGCCATAAAACGATACTGCCACAAGCCTTACTGTTGGTAGCACTGCTTTAATATGTTTTAATTTTTTACAGCAAATGAGCAAGAGTAATTCTAGAGCATCTTTGAACTGAAATCAAACATCACATGGTCACCAAAGTTCAGCCAAACATCACATATTTCTGTAGAGAGATTCAATGATCTAAGATAATTATGACACCAAGATGCCAAAAGTGAGCAACAACAATATGACTTCACTCGATGAGATGTTTCCTTTACAAAACGGATCTATAGAAAACGACCATGCACCTTGTGAAAAAACCTCACTAGCGGGTCCTCCTGATCATTATGATGACCATAACGATATATCACAGAATAATCGATTCAATGGTGATGCCACGACGAACAGCGATAGCGATGAAGAGGGGGATACTGAATGTGGGTGGGGACCTTGTTCACCTGGCTGGCTCAAGATGTTTGCATCAAAACAGGTAAGAGTAAAAATTGTGACGTAATTAAATTGACATACTCGCAGTAATGATGCTAGAACTTTTCAAAGTAGAATGGCAAACTTTATAAGCGTTAATGAATCAAAAGGCAAGCCCCGAAAATATTGTGAATATTATTAATAATATAGGATGGGTACGAAAATAAAACACGAGGGTAGTTTCATCTGCCAGATTTAATGGTTGAAAAACAACTAACTAAAGAGTGAAGTATTCATAAGAACGGTCTCTTTACATACGAACCGTATGTTTACTTAATCAGCAGGAAACAAAATATCAAGGTCCATGTGCCTATAAAGTAGATAAGTTTAGTGTGATATTGAATTACGTTTTTGTATCGACTTATTAAGAAGAAATTTCAACAGATATAGTATTAGCTGATGCATATGATCCAATTCATTATTAAAACTGGTAGGGTTAAGGTGTCTAATACACATTTTATTTATTAATTTGTATGATCCCAGCGAACCCTTTTATGTTTTTTGTATCTCATTCTCCTTTCTTTTGATTGATTGTCTATATCTGCGTAGCCTGTTGACTTTTACATAAAGTTTCTGTCCCAAGGTGTCCAAAAGGAGCTCTGAGGTGCGATTTGAGGGTCTTGTTGTGTATGGACTGCCACTTTTTTCTGCAGTAGTTGGTAAAAGTTTAAAATTTAGCATCTTCTGTTTCCTGCAATATATTGTGTTAGTCTGCCTAGCTGGGTTCTTAATTCCTCTATTTAAGAGTATATCCGGTGTTCCCAAGCCGGCTGTCGCCTTCGGGATGGGGGGCCCGATTTGAGCGTAGCGACTTTTCCTCCGGTAAATCTGACAATCGCTACAGCTGCTCTGTAGATGGCAGTGTATAAGTCTTCGAACTGTTTCACATTTTTATCTAGGTATGTTGATAGTATTATGGAGTTCTTCGCGGTTGTGGCATCTGTTAACTTCCTAGATGAATTCTGTCTGAACTCTTGCATTAACTTCCGTGCAGCAGGGTTTTCGGCTTCTGCATCAACGTGGGGAGCGAGTGGAGGATCAGCATCTCGGTCAGGGAAGATAGGCCTTGGTAGGGGTTCTAATTCTTCGGCTATCTGGTCCGGTTGAGGTTCAAGATCTTCATCCTCGTACAGATGCAACTCTCTGTCAACTTCTTGTCTGATTTGAGCCAATCTAGCTTCGGGGATGAGATTCCTTTGTATTTTGGTACGCCCCTGGTCAGCGATACGTTGTTCCGTTACCTGGTGTTCAGGATATCTCTGTAGAAAGGCTTGATGCAGCAATGGTCTGTATGCTCCCCTGTCTGTCTCATTCCTCGTGATATTGTAGTAGCAACGTATGATGTACTCGTTCACGTCAGTTGTCCACTTCATGCGTTGCCTAGCTTTTCCAGCCATAGTGGTTCCCAGTCTTGCTGGAGAAGCACGTCGCATGGCTGGAATTCGTATGTCAATAGCAGGGTCGTCATTGTGATCGGGCTGAGTGTTAGAGCGACGTTCCCGATCATTACGCTTTTCCACCGAGGCTTGACTCCTTGTGACAGGTGCAAATACTTCACGATCAAAGGAGGTGCAAACCTCTATGATCGGTTAGCTCGGGTAAACCGGGAATGCCAACACCCGTACCTCCTAAGAGAGGAGGGCCTCCTGGTAACTGGAGGTCCGCGTGCTCGCTACAGGTCCATAGGACCTCCCCTTGCGGAAGCAGAGGAATGAGGTGCAGTTGGGAAAAGGATGGATAGGACAGTGAGTTGGGACATGATTCTCCCAGCATTAGGGGTAGTGAGGGATCAAGAGCTCGCGTGGGCAGGGTTCGCTAGGTCCCTGAAGTAGGTCTGTCCACTGCCGTTGTCACAGCGGAGTACCTACTCGTTCCCCGTTTATTATTATTATTATTATTATTATTATTATTATTATTATTAATAATAATAATAATAATAATAATAATAATAATAATATTGTAATATGAGTAATATAATAAAGCGTTTCTTTTTAAGGTTTGAACTTTTATTACAATACACCCAAATTTAGTTGTGATCTTGTATTACTCCCGAGAATACTAACTTGGAAGCTATGTCCCAAATAAGTTAAAGAGTACTTATCCTCTAGCGTATTCATAGTCTCTATAGTATCCCCTGGAAGAATATAACCAACACGTTTTAGTAAAAACGATTGAAATGTTAAATCGTATGTTTTAGCATACAAAGTGATAAGAATAGTTGTTCCAAAGGTCATTGAAGTCAAGTTCTGTATTATGTATATTTTTCCCACTGTCAGTGAAGTTATGGCTGGATCTACGCTCAATAAACTCAACCTCACTATTAAGCATACTATCGATTTCATCAATAGTTTGTTTTGAAATACTCATTTTAAAAATGTATGGGAGATCCAAAATAATACCTATTTATGTACCAGGAGCGTCACTAAGATGATTACGCCCGGAGAGTGACAATCCAGCCCGAGGGTTGGATGTCACTTGATGGGCGTAATCTTACAAGATTTGATATTTTACTTCACCCAAATTAAAAAGTAAAAACTTAGTTTTCATTTTACCTTATAAACAATGCGTATACGGTATCCATGCCAGTTTGACGTATTTGTGTTTTGACCGGTTTGACGTTTATAAGGAAATGATATGAGGGGGCATTCTGGAATCCATAACGTCCTCTTCTAACGCATCGGGCGTCATGATTGTATTTATGTATCTGGTATCCTAGGAATTATAAGCACATACTACCGAAGTGAAACATACAAAAATATCGTAGTTTACCTTGGACCCATTCAAAATACACAGCACGATATTTCTATCGTTGTGTGGACGTAAGACTGTAATTGGCCTATGAATGGTAAGTTTGTCATAGAAGCAAGTTTATATAGAAAGTCTCAAGATCAAATGACTTAGCCAATGTGGGCCAAAGTTAAATCCATTTAATATCCAGGAAATGTTGGTACTTGATGCAGATTAATTGGGGATAGAGTTTTGAAGCAGATAATTTTCAAAGGTCCCTTAATTGCCTCAAGGTATTTAGATATGTTGCAAATCTTTCAATTTGGTAGTAATGTCATTGTTGTTTTTGGACCTTGAAACCACGGGCACTGTTTAGGTTAAAAAATATGGTCGCTGTATTGGCTTTCCTAATCAGAATTCTTAGGGAGGCTGAACTAACTCAGAGCGTCAACTCTTTGTCTATGACATTATCACCTTATGAGTTATGACGGCATCATATATTTTTTAAACGATTATTTGTTCTTGATTTTTTCCCGAATTTATAGAAAATTTTATATAACACCAAGGGCAGATGGGCTATAACACTATAATAAGTAAAAATTCAATTATTATAGAAATCTCAACGACTTGTTTTTGTTTTATTTTAATAGGTCTTCATTTTGCCATTAAATAATGCTGAAAAGAGGTTTTATTTTATAAACTTTTACTTAAAAAGGTCGCTTCATTAAAAAAAAAGTAAATGATGATACAATAACAGGGAGAAGGTAGGATATTGCGCATTCGGCCGAACATCTGTCAATTTTTGTGTCGTAGTAAAGAGCGTAAGTATGGGGCCTTATTGTATTCTTTGCCATTGACTTAAGTGTGTTTCTTGCGTTTTTTGCTAGTTTTCGGTTTCTACGTCGATTCTTTCAGATTTAGATATTGTCTGGTCTGAATTATAACTTTTTGCAGTGTTTAGTGCTAAAATTCTTATAGCGTATTAGATAAACAAGTGAAAATTTGACAATTAAAAATGCCTTGTTCTGTGACTTGTGTAGCTGTTCACGATTGTAAAAGTGATAATCAATTAGATCTTGTACATTTCCTAAAGACAATTTGTGACAAAAATTGTGGATAAACGCTTGTTATTGTGGACATAGTTTTAATCCTAAAACATCTCGAATATGCTCAAGGAATTTCAAAAACGACGACTTTCAAAGAACTTTGAAGCATTAACTTTTGAATTATGAGTCAAAAAAGGGGCCTAAACTAAAGTGTGATGCAGTACTTCATCAGATTTAGATATTGTCTGGTCTGAATTATAATTATTATAAACTTTTTTGCAGTGTTTAGTGCTATTCTTATTTTTTATTGGGTAAACAAGTGAAAATTTGACAATTAAAAATGCGTTATGCTGTGCACGGTTGTAAAGGTGATTATCAAGCCAAGAACTTTGATAACACTATTATATTTAAAAAACACGTTCGTCTCCGTATAAGGACTATATTAAGTACATTTTTTCTTTCCAGGTGTTCCTTGCTGTGTTTTGTATGGCATGGGTACTTCAAGGCATGTATCACACGTACTTTGTTAGTGCAATCACAACAATAGAAAAGTTATTTCAAATCCAGTCAAAAGTCACAGGTATTATATATGTATATATTAATAATAGGTATTATATATTAGTAGTAAGCAACGCCATACAATCTCTGCCCAACTACGGAAGATAGTAAGATTGAGTGTTTTTCCGGTCACTTTCCACCATATTCAAAAATCTACTTATCAAATTATGTTTAGGTTGAAGGAAATCTCAGCTTACTTGGACAATATTTATTAAATATTTAAATCAAAACGCGAACGTTTCTGAGTGGTGGACCCAGAGACAAATTTTAAAAAGAGAATTTTTTTAGAAATGTGCCATATTCACAATACTAAATACAATGTGAACTTAAATACAGATACACAAAATCTTAACATCATTTACCATAACATAATTAGTAATTTTCAATATACTGGATAGTGTGATTTTGGTGAATGGGTGGGGATACAAGTTAGATCGGTACTCCTAATGTACGACACTGCGATTTAGTAAGTACCGAAACCGAAACAGCATTGTGACGGCATGAGATTCATTCTTAATGATCGCTCGTCTTAATTGTGACTCGTAGTAATCTAGGTACGTTTTGTTTAGTTTTCTCTGTTTGTGTGTTCTTACGTCCCATTTACATCGTTCAGTTAGTTTTTATAAAATTTTATAATATTTCAGTTTGTTCAACTCCTATCAGTGTAATTGCATAATTGTTTGTAAATTTTTCAACTTTATCCTGTTAGACAGATAATTATTTTAAATTCTAGTTGTATAGAAAATTACGTTTATATATGTATTCTAATGATCGTCCTTTGATTTTTAGCCCTGAGGATGACACTGATCAGTGTCGAAACGTTGGCGTTTTGATTTGAATATTTAATAAATATTGTCCAAGTAAGCTGTGATTTCCTTCAACCTAAACATATTGTATTGTGGACGAAACTTCTTATCACTTATCAAATTATGGCGAATTGCTCAAAACCGACTATTTGATGAAAAATTTAATTTTAATATAAATATGAATATTCTCTTAATTCTCAATTATTAGTATTTTGGCAGTAACTAAAAAGATAGCATCGACTATTTAGTATTGTATTCTTGTATACATAGATACACATAATATAAATTACTCTAAGGTTAAATATGATTATACAGGGTGTAACAAAGTCAGAGCATTGGGGAAACCATAAGAGACAGCGAAGTTTACATAGAGACAAAGTTTCATAATTTAGTGCTCAATAATATGTTTTCTTTTTATACAGTGAGGGAAATTTTTTATAACCATTATAAAAACTTTATTAACCGTTATAAAAAAATCTGCATGAAATAGGCGCCAATATGAGTCTTGCGTAAAGGCTATTAAAGTCGTTTTATAGGAATTTAAAAAAGTGCTCGCATAATGTTTATTCAAGTTTTTTTATAGAATTTTTAATAAACTCATGTATAGCAGGTATTAAAGTATTTTTTTATCGTTATACAAGTATTTTTTAGGGGTTATTATTAATAACCAACAATGGCTACATAACCTTTATTTAAGATTTTATAACCTCTATTGAAAATTTCATTGCCGTTATCCAAACGTGTTATACTTGTTATGCAATCTCTTATTAACTGTTACGTAAATAGAATATTATTCGCATCCACCATATTATAAAGGACCCTGCACTGATTTCCGTCAAATTGTTTGAAAATTTAATATGATGTAGCTCAAAAAACAACGAAAGATTTTGTTGGTGATATAATAACTTGTTTAAGAGAACTACATCATATTACATTTTCAAACAATTTAACCGGAACCACTTTTCCATAAGTATGGCACGGGGTACATTTGATTGGAATATACAGGTTGTTGCAATTTTTCGGGTGTTTCAGATTCATTTTAAGAATTAATACCTTATCTATTTTAACAGTTATGTTGAGGAATAGGGCTAAGAACAATTTCAGTTTAGAGAATCAATATTGGAATATATAATATACAAAGTACAGCATCAAAGTGGAGAAATATCTGTGAAGAAAACAATCCAAATAAAAGTAGCTTGATCAGTTGTAGTGAATCCTGTAAAATGACTTAAAAGATTTATATATAATATAATTTAAGGTTAGAAAGTAAAAAAAAATAAAAACAAGACTAAATATAATAAAATCATTTATTACAAAAATTACAAAACATACACTAACACAGCAAAACGCTGTTAAGAAAATGGCGTCGTTAATAAAAGGAATGTGAAAGTATTTATCTAAAATGTTACTTCTGTACCTTGTTCCAAGTAAAAAGGGCACTTAAAACCACTATCACTAATGCAAACGGAGACCGAGAATGGAATTCAATGTTCATTGGGTGAATTGAAAATTGAAAAATTTATAGATGCGGCGTTATCCGGTTTTGCGTCACCCTTATCTATTGCTAGTATTGCTGGTGGCTACTTGCTACTAAAAATAAAAATCTATAATAGCTGTCGAATATTATCCGAAAGTGTCCGAACTATACGTCGAGAAAAGCCGAATCTCTCGTTTTATGTGATGGACGCATAACGGCTAATACGTGTGAAATAATGGATATTCATTCAACCAATTTTTAAAAATCCGGTTAATAACCGGTGTCTATTAACGTGCATTAGGTGTACTTTTTAATTCTGGTCTATTAAGGCACTTTTTAATGATTATGCAAATCTTGAATACAGGTGAAAGAATACTTGTATACGAGATAAAAATAGCCTGCATAGCTCCTTATAAAACGACATTAATACTGACTATTGATGTTAATAATTCTAGTTATACAATTTTTTAAAGTAGTTACTCAAGTAAAGACTATACAAGCCTTTATTAACGGGACTTTTCTCAGTGTATTTTCGTAGGATCTCTGTCACGATAAGTTTTTTATATAATTCTAAACAAGTTCAACTTACATTAAAATTGCATCAGAGCAGTGGCGGCTCGTGTAGGCAAGAATAGGTAGATAGCGCCGGAGGCAACAGTGCGCCACGCCCAAAAGTCCTGCGGTGGCGATACCTGCGAGAAATAATATACCATGAGCGCCGCCACCAATTTATAATTAATATCAAAAAGATAATAGAATTACTAACTTACCCACACTCTTGCGTACAGTTATTTTGACTGCTCCCATCTACTTTTTAAATATAAGGTCTATTCTTCGATTTTTCAGAGCTGCAAATTTATCGATGATATCGTCATAAAATGGTTCTACACTTATAAGTTCATTTAGAAGTCCTTTTTCAATAGAAATTTTTGCTAAGTTAGTAAGCCTGTTTTCTGTCATTGAGTTACGAAGATATGTTTTAATTCATTTTAAGCAAGATAAATTACGTTCAACTGATACGCTAGTAGAGGGAATTGCCACAATTAGGCAAATTAATTTCCAAGCTTCCTTAAAAAGATCTCTACTTTCGTATAACATTTCCAACATTCGATCTAACTGAATATTGCGGTAATTTTCATCATTATAAATAAAACTTAATTCATTTTTTAAGTCTTGATAAATCAGAAAATATAATAGGGAAACAATTTTTCACATTATTTAATAATTCCATGGAAAAGCCTTTTGAATACTCTTCAAACCTTATTGTGTCCATCAATGCAACAAAAACAATCTTATCGATATCTTCAAATCTAAAATCAATTTGCCCTGAGATTGTATCTAAAATTTCATAATATGCAACTTTGTATTTTTCAAAGATTTCTTTGGCCGTTAACGTTTTTCGTCCAATACGATAATCAGCTGAGACTACCCTCATACTCACTAAATCATATAATTTCTGAAAACTGTTCTCATTCCTATTTTCATTTAAAAGTTTTTGGGTATTCCTAATTTGTGTCATACAAAGATTAATATTTAGTGAGCGTTTCTGTAACGTATCAAAAATAATATCGGTAATTTCAAAAATGTCACTAAAAATACCAATTAAAAGAGCAAATTCAAAATTAATAAGATGGTTCAAAAAGCCCACGCTTTGAGTTATTGAAGTTTGATCCGAAGTTTTGTCGTCTTTAATTTCAGTAAACACTTTTTTTAAACCATCCCATTCATTATTAATAACGTTAACAATCTTAGAGTTATCGCTTTGTAACTTACGTTGGTATTCTTCTTTTTATGATTATGTCAGCTACATTAGTCTTTTTTGTAGAATGATGAAAAAAGAGGGAATACTGTTTACATTTGCAAAGAAAATACGGCACTGTGGTATAGTACTACAACTCTGTTGGAGTACTAAGTTAAAACGGTGGGCTACACAGTGAACAAAAACAGCTTGTGGAGCTTCAAATTTTATTTTTGCTTGCAGACCATTTACATGTCCTGACATGACACTAGCGCCGTCATAACACTACCCCACTAATTTTGAACGATAATCATAGTTTTCAATTCGTTTTGTAACTAAATTGAAAAGAGCATCAGCTGTTCGATCATAACTAACATCAAAGAAGCCCAAAAACCGTTACTACTAATATACCTAATTATTAAGCTGCATTGAGACTTCTGAAGAATGTCTGTTGAGTCGTCCACTTGAATAGAAAAAAAATTGCACTCTTTCATTTCGCGATCTATATGTTCATAGATATAATCCGAAATGCAGTCTATTAACTCGTTTTGAATTGTTTTTGAATTTGCAGAAAAAATAGAAGATATCTTTTTGTGGTGCTCTTGAATGTCTATATTGCTTATCGATATATACGAGGTCTAAAAGTTCTTTTAAATTACCACGATTGTCCGAAGAATCAGATTCATGCCCCCGAGATGCTTACTCTTGTTTGCTTAAATAAACAGTCGCACGAATAGGTAACTGCATAAAGCTTCTATTTAAGAGGACATTGTCATTAAATTGTTTTATACATAACCTGGAATTTTCCCTTAAAGCGTCTTCAATTGTAGTGAGGCTTTTCTTTAACTTCGCAAATGATAATGCATAGTGAATATGGTCCGAAGAAGCTTCATGCCTGCTACAACATTCCCAAAATTGTTAAATCCGTCTTTATTCCAAACGCTCGATTTTCCACCTACACTAAAACAGGGTATACAAAATAGTTTCTTTAAATAAACACTTCCACACAACCAATTATAATCAGAATACCACTGATTTCGAAACCTACGAACGAAAATTCTGTCTCTTGATTTTACTTGTTTTTCTATTTGAAGGAAATGCTTAGGTCCCTTCGTATTTAAAAAGTCTCTTTTAGCATCGAAAATGGTGTTTCTAACAAGATGCAGATTGGATCATACAATGGAAGCAATGAAAGGGTCTGCAAGCGCTCTGGTGGTTCAGTGGTTAGATTCTGGGCCTGTGATACGGCGGCCCGGGGTTCGATTCCCGTCGGTTTTTTAAAACATTTTTTAAGGTTATGTTTGTAAAAGGTTATTTTCTTCATTTTGGGCATGGCATGCCTTGGGTTAGTTTTTGTTGGTTACCCCCCGTAGCGAGCGGAGCGAGCGGAGGGTCATGCGCGTGAAGTGGAATAATTGCCAACGTTTCATTCATTAGGTGCCGTGCTACGGCGAGTTCCAAGTATAATTACGGTTTTAGTACGATATTTTCGGCATGTCTACGATGTACGATAGCACTTGCACGATAATGGCGGCTTAATGTACGATAATTAAGGCTATATGAGGGAAAACAAATAAATGTACATATATGACATAATATAAAAACAAATTTCCATTTTAACACCTTCACGGTATGGAAGATAGGTAAATTATTTATTTCGCATATGCATGGTTAAATCGATCTACTGAGTACCGCTGGCGTGTATTTCAATCACCCTGAATCGACGCATTTTCGGACCAATCAAAACAATCGATTCCAGGCGTGCGCACTTCGCTTCATCAGAATTACCCATGTCTTTATGGTTCAGTGAATTGCTCTCAAGAGGTCTCGTAGACAGATTCTGTACTTGTGAAAGAATGGTGTAACGCAGAGAATTTCCTGCTATTTTAAATTATGCAATTATGCTTTTTTAAGTTCATTTCTGATAAAATTAGATCTTCGATATCTAGAAGCGAGCGCGAGATATCCTTGCAGTACGAATAGAATAGACTGCGAAAGGGGTATCCTATATATATATCTCCTTTTAACTCATAGCAGGCCGCGATAACCCTACCGAAACTACGAATCCTCTTTCATTGTTTCTAGCGTTCCGTGGATCTACCTTACCTACCTTTCGATCCTAGGCGTCGCGTTCGCGACTCGCGTAAAATACACGGACCACCCCTTTTAAGATGGTCGCCGTTTCCGGGAAGTAACAGAACAAAAGGATCCCAGCATTTCTTGTCGCGCAGACACAGGCAACGACCAGAAGCCATCATGGATTTCGAATAACTCCTCGTCTTGGTCCTCTCTTTTCCGGAGATTTCCCCGAGAGTTTCTTCTCCTCTGGAAGGAGACTGATAGTTCTTCTATAGTAGAGGGATAAACGTTATAAAAGCGAAACCTCCAACCAAACCACAGTTAGTTACGTCCTGAATTTCTAAAGTTTGAGTATAAGCCACCCGTTTAAAGTGAAAGTTATTTACCTAGTAATAATTTATAAAGTTCCTTGCTCACGTAAATAATAAACAGCAACATACTCTAGCGCGAAGTAATTCTATACCTTCTCAGTGAAAATCCAGAATTAATTTAATTTCGCTTCATTTCGCATTTTATACAAATTGCAAGACTCTCAGAACTCTCGTAAATTACGTTCGATAATTAAACTACCGTTTAGAGCAAGATTCGTACTTTTGGAAGGGCCGTTCGCAAAGAATGCGTTTAGTGATTGTATTGATTATATCCAAGTAGATCAGTGTATTTAAATAACTTTATAACCCAGTGACTGATTAGACTATGTACAGGGTTATCCAACGAGAACTAGACAAGGCTATTTTTTTACTTTTGTACTTTTATAAAAAAAAACTGAAATAGCCATCTTATGTAGTTTTCTCCCGCGAATTCGGATATGTTCAGCAAAAAAAGAATTGAACATCAAATAAAAGTGCAAGGGGTCACTTTAATGTTTTTTTAAATGGAACACCCTGTATATTACTACATTTTTGGACTAGGAAAATCTAAACACATTTTATATATAATATCCTATACCTACCTTTAGCTGTTTACCAAATATTGACAGTTGAAAGTCGGTTATTTTGACACTAACTAAAATCTAAACCGCACAAGATCAAAGAAAACAGTTTGCATATTCCTATCTTAAGTTTTCATAAACTATCGAATGACAGTATCTTCGAATTTAACCTGCGGATAAAATTAACCAAAACTTTTAAAGCTACGGTTAAATTCAAAGTTACTATTATTCGATAGCTTATGAAAACCCAAGATAGGAATGTGCAAACCGTTTTCTTTGATCTCGTGCGGTTTAGATTTTAGAGCCTGTCAAAGTGTCAAAATGCCCGACTTTCAACTGTCAATATTTGGTAAACAGCTAAAGATAGGTATAGGATATTATACACAAAATGTGTTTAGAGTTTTTCTAGACAGTCCAAAAATGTAGTAATATACAGGGTGTTCCATTTCAAAAAATATCAAACTGACCCCGAGCACTTTTATTTGATGTTCAATTGTTTTTTACTGAACATCTCCGAATTCGCGGGAGAAAATTACATAAGATGGCTATTTCAGTTTTTTTTATAAAAGTAAAGGGAAAGTCAAAAAATCGCCTTGTCTAGTCCTCGTTGGATAACTCTGTACCTGTATCAATCATATTAATATTTACACGATAGACTTTCAACTACAAGTGACTATATACCATTTATCGCATAATATTGAACCAGTAATGTTTGTTAGGATGTATAGAGCTATCTATGCAATGTGTAATAAATCTCATCTATGATAACTTAGCAGTCTTTTCTTTATCGCCCAACCTGCAGGGTGCAGATACTACTTCTTATTAAAAAGGTGAAGCGAATCCATAAAACTAATTAACTTGTCGCCTGCCTCAAAAGCTCCCTATAGGTCAACTTTTGTAACCCCTCGCAAGAATAAATACCATCTAGACCACATAAAAGGCCGGTTACGACAAATGGTGTCAGGTGTGGGGTTTCCATAGAAAATTGGTAAATTTTAGTTTATTTTGATTAATTTGGAAAGCCTCTTCACTACTTACGTCTGGAGACTATCCCATAACTCTCAGCAGCATGCCTAAATTCACTTTTCGCAGGCCCTTCGCTCGCTCCGCTCGCTACGGAGGCTCAAGAAAAGGAAACTAACCAGGTGCTAACCCAAACTAATCCAAGACATAAGTACTCAAAATCAAGAAAAAAAATCTGTTTAGAAATCTAACCTTAAAAAAATAAAAAGAAACCGATGGGGTTTGAACTCGCGTTGCCGAAGTGAAGGCTAACCATGCAAACCTCTAGACCACCAGAGGAACACAAACGATTTGTTACATCACGAAGTACATGAAAACAGCTGAACGCTGAGAGTTATGGGATAGTCGCCAGACATAAATCTCTTCACTACCGTCAAGGTCCAAAGAAAAGAAGTGTAAAGAAAAAAAATCTGCTGGTCGAAAGAAAGAACTAAGTAGATAAGTTATCACTGCAAAATTAAGCGGGTTTCTAAATTAAATAAATAAAATGGGAATCGAAGAAGAGATGAAAAAAACACTGCCGCAGGGATAAGCTCTAGCAAAAATCTCACAGGGAACATAACGGTAGGAATGGACGCAGTCCCAAATTACCATGGAATAACCGATATTTCAGATTTTCTAGAACACATAGAAACGCTAGCATTATTAGCGAACTGGACAGAGGACTGCGTTGGGGTTTGGAACCTTCGGCAACATGCACTAAGACTCTGTTTTAGTGGACAGAGGACCAAAAACTCGCAATAACTAGGCTTAAATTACAGGGGATTGCAAAGCAATATATTAATTCAGATATTACTGCAAAACAAACAAAATATTGGCAAGATTTTTGCAAGATTTTAAAAACGCAATTTACAATAAAAACAGTTCCAGGGCAAGAGTTAAAAAAATTTGTAGAATGTAGGCAAAAATGCAGAGAAACTTGTAGGCAATTTTTAATAAGAATTAGAATAATCATGGGAACTTCGTAGGTTCAAGCGATTGCGAATGTTTTAAATCAACAACATGAAAAAGATTTGTTAAAACAATTTGTTTTGGGCTTACTACCGTCTATACGAGACAAAGTACTCTTAGCCTGTAACTATAGATGAAGCATTAGAAAAAGCGAAAATTGAGGAAATGATAATTAATTTTAATAAAACCAAAATTAAGACACCGTGGCCTCAAGAAAATACTGTTATACCCACAATTAACTCAACTAAGCCACAGGTAGCACTTGACTATATGCAAGTCCATACTATTAAGCATTGTTTCCAATGCAACAAGCCAGGCCATTTTAAAAGAAATTGTCCTACCTATATTCGCAATGCATATCAGCCAAGAGGCTATCCAAGCGTCCCACATAACAGGCGACAATATAACGAGTTCAGACGGGTAGAGAATTCGCAGAGATCCGCTCATTATCGAGAAGTCCCTCGCCAAGGAGAAAGAAAACATTATGTGTAACATACTTATAATTATGAGTTAAATAATTATAAGAAAAGACATGAGAACCCTGAAAATCCTACCTATCAATCAAGAAACGATCACAAGCAAAGTTGTATGCCGAAGTGACAGGATAGCCCTGAACTCATAATCAGGATGGAAGAAGGGATTATGTAAGAAGCAGCAATTTCACTGCTAACACCAGGCCTGCCCGAGGTCAGAACTTCAAAGATACTTCAGCTACCGAGCATCTCCCTACCCAGAGCCGAAGCGCAGCTAATCACGCTAGCCAGCCAGCTTTAGATGTAAACGCAGTCACATTCCAGCCCCTCAATGCGGCTGCCACCGAGGAATGGTAATTCCAGAACCACTAAAGATACTCACCTGCATCCAAAAACCTGTGCCCCATAGTAATCTCATCACCGTGTACCTACACGATCAGCCTAGGGTTGTTCTTATAGACTCTGGAGCAGCAACATCTTTAATAACGCCAGACCTCTCTACGATAGAACGAGGGGCTCTAGTTGTTATAGAAGGAGTTAAAAAATACCGTTGTTATCTAACAGGAAGTCTTTTTTTATATTTACTGATCATAAGCCCCTCAAGTATATCATAAATATTAAAGATTGCAGTTCACGACTAGCCAAATGGGCCATGTTTTTAATGGAGTACAGTTTTACGATCGAATATCGACCTGGAAAGAAAAATCAAAACACCGACTCCTTGTCTAGAATCCCACAGGTCGCCAACCAGGAAAAACCACCGGTAAAACGAATACTCGGAGTTACTAGTGAAACTCCTTACCAGGAAGGAAAACCTATGTTACCTGTCATATGGACAAGAGAAGAAATAATGCGAAAACAACAGGCCGATTCAGTAACTCAACATATCATTCAAAGTTTACGAGATCCAACTGATGCATATTACTTAGGTAGTGATAACGTGCTCTATCTTAGAAGGCAACAGCATGAAAGACATGACAAAATCGTAGCTCCCAGAGCAATGATTCGAGATATATTAACGCGCTATCATAACTCTCCCATGGCTTGTCACGGAGGACAACATAAAACCCTAGATCTAATCAAGAAAGATGTTTATTGGAAAGGAATGACTAGAGATATCAAATAATTTTGTGATGAATGTCACTCATGCAGCATTATGAAAAAGCACTACCAACCTCCAGAACAATAATTATAAAAGCTTCCCCTGCCAGGCACCGTATTCGGAAGAATAAGCTTGGAGATTGTGGGACCTTTAAATAAAACTCGAAATGGCATTAAATATATTTTAACCTGTATGGATTATTTAACTCGCTTTCCCGAAGCTATTCTACTGCCGGATATTACCGCAACTACTGTAGCCAAAGCTTTCGTCACTAATATCATCCTTAGATATGGGATACCTCGCCAAATTCTAACCGATTGCGGACAACAATTCATTGGAAAATTGTTTAAAGAAATTTGCAAAATCCTCTAGATCGAGAAGTTGCAAACTGCACCTTACTATGCCGCTTGTAATGGTATGATAGAACGCATGCACAAGACTCTAAAAAGTATAATCAAACATTACGTGAACAACGATAATGATTCATGGGATGATTTTTTGCCATTCGCAGTCATGGCCTACAGAAACCATGTCCACAACTACAAAAGTGAGTCCATTTTTTTTAATGTATGGTAGAGATATGGAACTATCGCAGCATTTAATTACCCGATCCAAAGAACATCGATATGATTTAGATGATAATTATGCCACCGAAATGTTACAACGAATGCAGTATGCTATTGCCAAAGCTACTGAACACTTAGAACAAACAGCTGAAAGACAATGTGATCGTTAGACTCGCAAAGCCAAACCAAAACAATTTAAAATAGGAGACCGAGTATACTTTATACACTCCTGCTATACCAGGAAAGTCACATCCAGCCATCATTTACAGGACCTTTCCGAGTAATTGAAGTCAAAGGACCTGTTACGTATAAAATAAAGGAAATTAATGGACGAAAGGAACACATTGTCTATGGAAATCGTTTAAAATTATTCCGATGTCCCGAAATTCACCAGGAAGAACGTCAGGACATATTACCGGAGAATAATAGGGATAACGAACCAGTGGAAACAGATGTCAGCAACACCATCTACTACTATGTGTCACCGCCATCTGTACCGATCTCAGATCCAACCGAAGACGTCTCTTCCAAAGAACAACTGTCAGAAGAAAAAGAAAATTCTTTCGAAGAACAATTAGCCAAATCCATGGAACAACTCGACGAATTAGTTTCCGAGGACTCCAACTGTTCAGATGCAGAACAAATAGAACCCTCTCTTGAAGAAACTGAAACTTACATTTATTGATTTGCCAAATTATTTTAAATAAGAATATATATTTCTGCAAAGTTATTTTTTTGACATACCTCATAACAAAAATTTGAACATGGAGAAAATTTAAATAAGATTAAATATGTTTTAAGTTTTTGATTTTTTGAGTATGTTGTTTTGCTTTTATTGTAAGGCGCCACTTGCAGAATTTAAATAGGGATCGCTTGGGTCTCCAAGCTAGACTAAATTTTTATTGAAAATTTTGTTGCTAATTTTCGCGTGAATAAATTCGTGGCATTTGTATGACAAAAAATATTTGTTAAATATAGTCATAGACTTTAGGACATCTTCAGAAACAGACTGGCTTGGGGACACCAAGTATAATTTACTATTTTCGGAGGAACCGTAGTTTCTCTGAAGGATCAGAATTTGACTTGGATCTTGTAAGTTTACAGAATCATTCTGCATGACAGCTTTGCAATTCGCACAATTTTTAAATTTTAGTAATGTTTTTCTAAATAAAAATCCGGCATAGTAGGCTACTGAACAATCTTCAAGGCAACCTTCTTTGAGGCTTGGAAAGTTGTCAGTCATGTCGTGGGATTGCTGCTGCTGGTTTTTTAAATTTGTCTCGTCGTTATCGGAATCCTCAGCATGAAGATTAATGTTGTTTTCATTCAATTTTGCACATTTAGAATAATCTAAAATAATAATTTTTTCACAGTTTACCGATTTTGAGGGTTTTATTAGACTGGTTATGGTTTGTATTGCAAAGCATCGGCGAAACATTTTTGGTATTATGTTAGGATCCCAACCACCTCTTTGCCGAAGAGAAGAAAATGTATTTTCAAGGAAATCCTGGCAAAGGTGGTTTAGGCAAATCCAAACAGAAGGCTGTGCTTTTTTTCTTCTTCATAAAACCCTAATATTCCATTTATGCTTTGGATAACACCGTCAAAACAATCCGGACGAGGATGACTTCTACCTTGTTCAACTATTTTTGTAAAATTTTTAAAAATATCTAGACCATTTTGCAAAATTTTAAAAATTTGGGGGGTTTTGTAAGATATAGCACAGTTACTTGGATTTTTAGAAAAAAGGGTATGACTATTCAGAGAATCAAATAAATTATTAAGGTCAGATACAAAGTTGGCTGTAGGCAAGGCTAACAAAGCTTCCTTTACAATTTGACCATTCCCCACACAAGTTTTGATAGCAGAGGCAACAGAATGTGAAAAAATTTGAACAGCATATTTCACAGTCATTTTTTGAAATGCATTTGGGTTCATATGTACCTCGGTTAGTTTTGGCAAAGCCCTGGCAGTATTTGAACTTTTATCAATATTAAAAACCTGTCGAATATAATTAAAACTAAGAATTTCTCCAAAAAGCTTGAACTTTTGCTTTAAAAAGTTATTCCTAATACTTCTGAAGAGATGAGGTATGTCAAATATTGCAAATAGTTTCTTTTGGTCCAAGAAGAAGAACGGGGAATCTTTTGTGACGCCAAGTAGTCTAAAAGCTGCGCTGTTATTTTTACTTGGTCACATACTACCATTTTTACATCAAATCCTATTTCTAGTAGACTTTCCAATGTATTAGAAATAATTTTTTTGATACTTTCTTTATGAATGGGATTATGTGAAAAAAAAATGGCATACTGGTACTTTCCAATAATTGTAAATACCCCGAATAGCTATCACAAATGCATGTCTCGCATTTTTTGGTGCACGACATAAAAATCCCAAGTCTTCATACCCTTCGATTATATCTAATTTTTTTGAATACTCTAAATTTTCTTTTAAAGATACCTCATCAAAAGCTAGCCCACATTTCTTTTCCTGATTGGACATACCGTTACATTTTTTTTTAATATATAAGAAAACGACGGATCAATCCCAGTTTTGAAAACGCATTGATTAATCCATTCTCTTATATACTCTATTTCGAAATGGTGCGGAGTAATAAAACCTACTTATAAATGCAAAACGCTAACAGAGTGGTCAAATAAATTTTTCTGATTTCTAAATATTTAGCCACAGCTGTTATAGCCTGCTGTATTATATTTTAACCATTCCACCCTGTTTTGTATGGCAATCCCGCTGCAAACAATAGGCTTTATTAGCAAAGGGGCCATTTTCTACCTGCAGTAGCGTACGTTTGGGTATTTAATTTAAAATACCTGTTTTACCTAAGTACTTTTATTTATTCACTTATTTATGTATATTCAAAAACAGTTAGTATTACTGTAACATTTTATCACATATAATATTTATATAATAAGGTATAAGAATTGCGATTTTGTGTAAACAGTTATGTAGAGAACTATGGTATATCATTTTCGTCGTCAGAAAAATCCGTCGAATCTTCGTCATGTTCCAAGGATATAATTAAAGGCTCTACAATTAGGTCAATTAAATGGTCTAGTTTCCACATTTTTTCTTCTTCTTTTATAACATGCTCAATACACTTACGCCATTTTTCAGAATCGACATTTTTTAAAGATTCCTCAAAGATAATTTTAACATCTTTCATTTTAAACGTCGTGTTTCTCCTTGCTACATAACTTTTTACTTGGGCCCAAACAAGTTCAATGGGATTTAATTCGCAATGATACGGAGGCAGACGAAGAATAGTAATATTTCGTTTCTGTGCAATTTTGTCAACTACATACTCGGTGAAACGAGCTTTATTTGAGGACACTATGGACAACAGTTCCTTTTTCACCATACTTTCATCAAATGGTATGTTATTCTGTCATATCCGCTTTTCTCCATGAATTAGTTGGTATTCTGTCAACTTTTCTGGAATGATAACTCGCATTGTCCATCACTATCACATAATTAGGTGGAATGAGATCTAACATTTGTTCAAAATATTCTTCGAACACATCGCCATTCATGTCTTCATGGTAATCGCCAACATTAACAAACCGCCCTCAACAAAACCATCAACACTTCCAAGGTGTGTAATAATCAGTCGCTTTCCTTTCCCAGATGGTGGTTTTAGTTCGGTGGACCAGCCTTCTAAGAATGCTTGACGAAAACTTGAAATATTTTTGTCTTGCCAAATCTTCCCAACCGTATATCCTTCATTAAGCCATGTTTTGTCCAGATAATAAATCTTTCTATTCTCACTTCGAAACTGCTTTATCTGTCTTAAGTAATGTCCCCTCCAGCAAATAATTTCATCTTTTTCGATTAGGAGCGATTTTCTGCTTTGTTTTTCCCAGCTGAAATTCATTTGTTTTAAAGTTGTCCACAATTTCTTCCTGCTTATCGTTGGAGACATATTTTGGTCTTGCTTCAAGGCTCCTAAAATTTTGTGGATGGTTGGTATTTCCTTATTAAAATAAAAGGAATGTACTGTTCTTCTAATTATAAGTTTGTAGTCTTCATCGATAGGCACCGTCTTTCTTCCTGAAGATGATATAGGTGGTTTTACAGCTCCACTTTTTCGTTCACACCTTAATTTATATATCGACGTTTTTGAAACACCCGTCATTTGCGAACACATTTCCACCACAGTATCAACGCTATACAGAGGATTTTGATGTTTGAGGGCGTCATATACATTAAGAATAATATTCTTTTCGTTAACAGAAAATGGACATTTGCTCGCTCGTTTCACTGGAGAGAAAACTGAATTAGCCATTTTAATTGAAACTATGAAATGAAACAAACACACTGTGTCTTCTTCGGAAGAACAAATATAACTGAAAAATTACAATTACTTAAACTTTAGGGTATGCATACAAAAGATCGTCAAATTTGAATGTTTACAATAGTAATAAAAAAACCTAAGTGTGATAAATATAATGCTGGGAAAGTCCGAGTATTAGGACAGGTAAACGTTTAAAATATGTACGTATATGTACGTAATTATGTACGCCTATGTATCAGCCATCAGAAAATGATTTATTACTTCGCATCATTTCGAAATAGAGTATAGTTGAGATATCAGGTAAAACAATTCCTAACCTTCGAAGGTATCGGTAAGCTTTGGTAGATTTATAATAAAACGATATTGCAAAATCTTTTTCTGCTTTAGTCCATTTTGAATATTTTCTTTTAAATTGCATTTGAACAAATGTTTTTGCAACAAAGCTCACCAAGAACTGAAAAAACAAGGTTTCGAGTGTTCTTTGACAGGTATTTTTTTGAAACATCGTCTTTGTTTTTGTTTTATTTTGTAAAAGTTATTTTTTAGTTTTTTTATTGTTTTCGCCTGAGTTACAATTTTGGCTTTCATACCAGCCTTTCTAGGCGTAACGAGCTGCTCCGGAAAATTGACACATTATTCGACAAAATCAAGTTTTTTTCTAGCTTCATCTTTTTCTTACGAGGTGTTTTTAAAGACAAATTATGTGTCGCTGAAGCATCTTTGGGGTAACGTGGAACATACCAATTATTGGGATCTGTTTTGTCCTTATCAGATACAGGAGGAATAGACTGGCAGCTTCTGGAATACGTTTTTTCAGGAACTAAGACTGGAATGTGACTTTCCTTGTAGTAGATCGGTACTGCTTCTTTTTTAAGGAAATGCTTTTTCTCCGTTTTAAAGTCGGAGTCAAGAAAGTAATCACTGCAAACTCTTTTCTCATAAAGTTGTTCAGTTGAAAGGTTAATTAATGTAGAGTTTCCTGTAAAGAAATAAAAGTTATGCGCATACCCTCTATGCGCAATAATTTCAAAAGAATATATATTTTTTCTTTGGACAAATTCTTAAATAGCTACTCATACCTGGTGTCCCGGGGAAGTAGCTCACCGCTATATCTCTTTTGTTTTTTTTAAACAAACAAATTATATTAAACTTATTATGTTAATATAATAGGTACCAAGATATCCGTCACTTCTCGTTTAGCCAAAAGCTCGGCCGAAAGTCACGCAAGTTTTTTAATATTAAATTTGACTAACTAGGTATATTTGTCCTAAACTAGTTGTGGAAACCACCATTGGAAACTCAAAGAATCAAAAATAATTATGTGCCTCACCTTTATAAGCACACAACTGAAGTGAAACTTCTGAAAGAGATATAAGTAATTGAGTTTTATTTTTCTTAAGCTTGTTATTCTCATCTTTTCTCCCCGGTTTCGACCCTTTATTATTATTTTTCCAACTTTCCTTTCACCGGAAACCGCGTTTCTATAACATTTTTTTAATTTTTTTCTTTATTTCGATATATAACGATCTTATTAACTTTCCGAACAATTTTTTTATTAATGTTTTTTTCTTATTTGGTTTTATAATATCTTTATTAATTTTCGAACACTTTTGGTTTTTTTTAAATTATTTCTATTTTTTTATTTCGTTTTATAATACTTTTATTAACTTTCCGAGCATTTTTTTACCTTTTTTTTTCAATTTATTCTCATTTTTTGAAAAAGTTTTTTTTTCTCTTATGATGCATTTTTTCTTCCCATTTTTGCCGTCTCCGACCTCGTAGCTGAACTCTTTCAGCTTTTTTTCGCCAAAAACTTCGTTTCTCTAACTTTTTTTTCTTATTTCGATTTATAATACTTTTATTAACTTTCTGAACAATTTTTTAAGTTTTTTAAAAATTTGGGGTACTCGGGAAGATTTTTAGTCTGAGGCTCCGTTGCATCGGCAAAAAAACGTTTTTCCCCAAAATCCTCCCTTAAATTAGAGTCCCGGTCTCCCCAAAGGTTAAAGGTAGCCCCTCATGAGGCGCACCTACCATAAAAGTTTCGACCCCGTAGCTGTTCCCGTTCTCCCGAAATTAATTATTTTAGTTTTTTCTTCTCCTCTTTCTCCTGGCTTAATGGTGCGGAAGAGGGAGGGGGGGTACGGGGGTCCAGTTTTCGTCCAGGATCCTCATTTTACCCCGGCTACATGTCCTGAAAATTTCAACCCTCTAGCTATACTGGAACATGCTTAATTAAATGGGCGTTTCACTTTGATAAGCATTTTTTCTGAGTTTACCCTCGCTAAAGAAGTTTCACTTCAATAAAATTAACAAGTTTATAAGCTTTTAATGGCTTGCCGCGGCACAATAAACCAAATAAAGCACCAACACTTTGACGCGTGCCGCCTATTAAAAATATATAGAATAATATATAATAATAATAATAATATAGAACTGGTCGATAGCAGAGAATGCTCGAAAATAAAATATACGAATATACGTAAAATACGTATCTATTTACGTAGTAATTTGACGATCGGCAGGCGAAGACGTTTCAATTGACTTTACAAGTACTGTACTTACCGCAATTAATTAGCCACTTTTTACAAAATTCTTCACTTTTAGAAGGGAATCAAAATGCTCGAAAGCCAGCATTAGAATATCTAACTTTTCCACAATTAAAATATACGCATTTGTATCCCCTCCCCCGCCGCGCGGCATGACGACAATAATGATTTTATTATTAAATATTATCATATGCGAATGCAACCATTCAAGTTCACTTTGCCTGTAGAGACATTTAGCAGGGCGGGCGAACGCGTGAAGATAATAAGGGTTGCATCCCACAGCATTTGGCATCGGCAACATCGCACTGTTAGGGACAAGCTCAATTTTAAATTTATTATTTTAATAGGCGCGTATCGCTGACGGAGGCATCTTACGTCCACTGACTGTAACTTTCTTAATTTAGAAGCTGTGCGTCTATCCGTTGGGTTAGTTTAAGGTAGTACTTAATAAATTCTTAGCAATTTTTAACTGACTAATTGACTTTTCATTAGTTGCGGTTGCGTAGCCGGCGCGGCGGTTACAATATAACCTGCTATAAATTTTGCTAGCTTTAATATATTCAACTTACTGTCTAAAATATATTTTTAAAGAGGAAGCCTTACTGCAAGATGAAAGGAAGCCCACTGCAAGAGCGCTGCCAGCAAAGTATGCGATGAGCATCAGGTTTTCGGGTACAATTATTTGATGGAATCATTTGCAGTAAAGTTTCTACATCTTCTATTTGTAGTTTATCCGGGAAGATGGGAAACTGAAAAACATTTAATATTGGAGACAGGGTTTGCATAACATCTTCAATTGCTGAGCGCATTCTAAAAATTAATTTCTATAAAATTTTAAAAAATCTAAATCTACTTGGTTAAAATTTTTGTCATGCCGCTACTTTGGCGACAGCCTTCTTCTATGACAATTTTTAAATTCTTGTTCAACGTTAATGCCTAAGCCACTGGCAGTATTTTTGCCGCTATATTAGTAGAAGTAGTAGTAGTATAACAGCAGCCGATTTTAAAACAATGTCGCGATCGTCGAGATATTATCCATTCTGTATAATTTAAACTTTGAAATATTTATTTTTCTTGCCTTTTGGCCAATGACCATTTTTTGACCTTTGCTCATTTTGGCGCCCCTGTAATGTGGCGCCCGGAGGGAGACTGCCCCTCTCCCCCCTGTTAGTTACGGCCCTGACATCGAGAGGGATAATATAGCCTGAAGAGGTGAATTTAACATTCTGATATATAGGATGTTCCCGAGGATGTTTCTTTCTTTGGATCGATACGGTGGTACAAGCAGGATTGGTGCAAGTCATCTGCACATGGGCCTCAAAAATGTTGGTTTGTCGTAATTCAAGTGAATTAAATCGTTATAACTGGGTGCCGTCCATGTTATGAAACTTTCAACAGGAGGTTGAGTTATCCTTACTTGATTTCCTTGACTGGTTCTTGTCATTCGTTCCTCGTCATAAAAATAATAGAAAATTAAAATACTAGTGGCAATAAGGAGTGAAAAAATGCCTACGAAGATTATCACTAGGAGGGTATTTCTATTGAGGGCTCCTAAATTCTGTGGCGGAGTTTCATAAATAGTGCTCTGGTTGCATATGCAACTGTATAGCATAACATCGGATTCAGATAATAGATAGGTATCATTATAAAATCGATGCAAGTAAATAAGGTAATCTTCTCCACAGTTTAATAATAAGAAGAACAAAGATTGATTTGATAATCCTACGGCGCCTTTAACGAAATTTTTCATGTTCATGCATCATAGTTCGGTGATTTCGGAAGCATAATGGTCTGTGTAATGCCAATCTATTCTTACTTCTAGCTGACTATCTAGATCAGCGGCTATCGTTAAGGTAGATTGCCATTCATCTTTTTTCTGAAACTTGATGATGGTAGATAAGGAACTCACAACAAGTGGTACTAGAAAGATATACCTTCGATAGTATAAATTCTAAACACTATAATATATTCATTTAATAGCATATACTACAGGTTTTTAATTTTTTTTAGCTATATCATCTTATAGGCACTATAAGTTCTAATCTAATCTCTAGCTAAAATAGGGCACGGTCCTGGCATCGCATTGATTTCGACGGAGAGTGTCGTAACGTCTGGCGCTTCCTTAGTACAGCAGGTGGCGGGATCGCTTCCTCTTTCTCACGTTTTTGGGCTTTATGTAACAGCAATAAAGTAAGTTGTCCTAAGAGGGCGGCAAATAACGCAAAGGTGCATCCTTTGGCTCGATGCAGAGAAACGGCATGTAAAACAGTTCCCATTAGAGATTTACATGTGCGAAATATAAAATATATTCCTAGAAGTACGGATGTCCACTCTCCTTAGCGCGAAAAATAACCATAAATTTTTCTCAGAAAAGTGTGAGCTAATTGTTCCATTTCTTTTTTATTAAATAATGATAAGGATGAAAGTCCTTGAGGTTCTACGGATTTTCCGGCTACGCGTCTCGTAATAATATTATCTACTGCGGGTCTTTCTAACCCTAATAGGATAGATTGTTGCGCGGCTTGGATGTCATTTTCATGTCATGTGATAGGTGCCCAGCCAAAGTGATGGCTGCGCTTGTGGTTGAGTTGGCTTCGAGGTTGGCAATAATTTGACCTTGGGATTCTCTATATTCATGGTATTCGTGTACCTTTTGACATTGTTCCGCACCTCTTTGGTGTATATAGGTTAACAATCCTCCCTGAACAATAGACATGTGGGAGTGCATTCCACAGTGAGTGATGAGTCGGGTGGCTTCGAATAAACATGTTTGAACTAAGGTTGAATCTACCTTTCTTCTTTCTAATACTTGACCATCCATAGTGGTAATTTGGTAGCCCAATTCTGGATCGGAACATTCGGCGATATCTCAGAGATATAGCTGAGAAGTTGGTTTTAGAATTTTGACAGTCAAAGGCGATGATGCTTCCTGGCTCGGTCTTGACTCTGAGGCTCATGGAGATCACTGTAAAAAGGAAAGTGGTCTTCAGCAGTCAGAGTGAAATTTTATTAGTATTCTCTATGATCGGAAATCATTAGTCTAGCTGCCCATACACGCAGGTACGCAGAGTAAAAACGTGCTAGTACAGAAAAATATTTGCCAAACAATGTGCCACCCAAAATCGTCTGGTTTTTTGCAAATATCTTTGAATAGATCTAATTAGCACATTATTAAAATTGCAGTGCGCTACGAAACAATTTAGCCATATTTTTTTAATTGTTTAAAAACGCAGGCGCCTGGCTCTGCGTTAGTCCCTCAAATCGTCTGGTGTAATTTAGGTTCAAAAATGACTAAAATTTAATATTATGTTACTTTGCTTGCTGGCCAGCTACATTTGTCATTTTCGATTTGTTTATCATAAAACAACTACTATGCAAACTTGCTACATGAATCAAACATCTTCCTAACTGATTAAGGTAAAATTTTTCATTTTGATCATCCATTTTGTTAAATGAGGTACACAATCCGGTTCACAAATAATCCGAACCTCATAGTTTCATAAAGCAACTGTTTTTAAATTCCACGTCAAATTTTGATAATTTTTTATGTAAGACGACAAGTAATCAAAAGCAATAATTTTTTGGAATTATATTACCGTTCAGCTGAACGGTAAGTAAAATATATATAATTATATCCATAGTAACAACAGAACCCACTTAAGGTTTAGTGGAGCTAAAGGGCAGAAATAATTATCCAAAACACAATTTTTACCATTTTCAAGATATTTGCTTAGTCAATGTCTTTGTATTCATAATGGGCGTACAAAAAATAGTATAAGCATTTCGAACAGTAAGGAGTTTACCGATCTCCTCCAAAAGTAGCTATTGCATTCATTGTCGTCGATCGGTAAACTGTCCTTACTGTTCTTGATACTTAATATACTATAATAATTTTCATATATCTAGCAATCGAAAGTCGAAAATTCATGGTAGAAATAAGAAAATTTTTTAGATATTTTATGAGTTATCGTCAGAGTGTTTTCATTGAAATACAAATATCACAATTTGCTTTGAACCTAGCCTACCTCAGTTTTCTGTAAATTCCAAACTGATTTTAAGATAAATACATCTTGAAAGCAAAACATCAAAACATCGCGATTAGTTATTGACATTTTATACGGAAAATGAACAAAATTATATTTACTTAAATATTTCAAAAATGCATATGGATGCAATTTAAAATAATAAAGTTTGGACCGTTTCCGGTACAACAAAAATTAATCGTCGTTTTTGTTCAAAATCTGCATGTCACTCAATTCTACCAATAAAGAAAATAAAAGATTTATTTCTAGGCCGTATTAAAATGGAAGACATATCTTTACACTGTCTGACTTGACTTCCCATAGATTAATATTATATTTCGTGTAAATGTTTTTATTACAATATCGTACTATACGACATAAATTTCAGAAAAATATGTAGACACAAATATGTTTTGGAAAGTGCTTTGCAAGTGTGGTAGAACGAAATAGATATTTTGCATGTTTTCAGATAAAGAAATCAATGGGTTTTTACGATAAATGGAGCGGTATCTACCGGTATGTATCTGAGCGTTCGTTAATTTGTGTTCCATTAACCAACCGCGTTCTGTAATTCAATTGAATCTACCGATACATGTACCGTGATCCAACTTTATGGATCTACTACTTGTGTCCGTACATGTCCTTTGTTTCACCTTATATTGACATAACCTACAAATTTAGCCTGCAAGCTTGTTGTTATTCATTTTTAGAGAGAAATAATTAAAATACCTTCAACATCATATAGCGAAAAGCAACATTTTCAATATATTTTTCAATAAACACACGTTAATTTTTTCTTCTTTTATGTTTTCTGCATTGAAACTGAAACTATTTTATAATGTCTTCAGTTTCCGAATCACTACTATCTAATATTTGAAAAGTAGCCAAGATTGCAGTAGTTTGACGTTTGTTATTCTTCATTATAATTAAAAAAAAATAAGGTTATTCGCGACAATCGCGACCCGTACCGTTCCGTTCGACAATTACCATTTACTGGAACGTATCGACGTTAATCAGCTGATTACCGCTTACCGCTGTATACCTACCGGCAGATACCGCTACAATTATCGTAAATGCCCAATACTTACCAGTAGGCAACGCAAAGTATCACAAATATTTTTACACCAACCATCATTACTGGTTAAAAACAATGAGAGTAAGTATTAAGCAAATCAGCTGCGTATTATTAGGTATCTATCTAATATGACGACTACTTATAGTTCTGTTAACGCTCAAAAGTTATGGCAATGCTTTTCTTATGGAAAATAACTGTGCATCGTTGCCAACTCGGCCGTCTTATAATAACGTATGGAACGTTGATAATTATTTATAAAAGTATTTTTATTGTTAAGCATTATTAATAATTATATTTTTATGGTAGGTGTACAGGGTGTCTCGAATTCGAGTCTATATATAATAATAATAATAATAATAATAATTACGTTGGGGTTTGGAACCTTCGGCAACATGCACTAAAACAGAGTTTTATCCACAATACCGAAACAGAATATTTGCACTCGACGCGCGTTTCGCTAACCATGTTAGCATCATCAGGAGATGATTAAAACTAAAATTAAAATCTACCTAACTCCCTTTTATACTACTGTTTGCTTAATCAAGCGGAACTAAAAAGAACCAATCCTGGGATCCCGCTAGTCACGCTTGATCAACCAATACAATGGACTATACGGAATAGGCCCTCTATCTCTATTTAAACTATTCTTACATTTAATAATTTCCATACTTTCATATGCGTCTAATAATCTCCTATCAGTTATATTATGAATTAATTTTAAATTTTTTATTGTTATTCTATGATTATTATCAAAAGCATGCTCGGCAACACTTGATTTTTCTGTTCTACCATACTTTAAATGAGCTATATGTTCTTTGAATCTCGTCTGTATAGATCGTCTAGTTTGCCCAACATATTTTTGGTTACAATCCATACATCCAATTTCATATATTCCACTTCTTTCTAA